>CAEGAE010090960.1:0-41596 GCA_903067095.1 Girardinus metallicus | reverse complement strand
AAGTATTTTACATGTTTTTATCTATGGGTGGAAGAAAACAAGCTGGTTGTTCCTTGCCAATGTCAAAGAGAGGACCGTGCAGTCTCAGATTCCGGATGAGCTATCCATTTAGTGTTCTCCCGGGAACTGCCAGCCCTCTTTTTTGCTTCTGCTATGTGTCATCACCTCTAGAGGGCCAAATCCCTCTCAGGGAGTTGGCTTGGTTCTCTAGAGGGAGCATCTTCGGAGTAAAGCAGTATGGCTACCTGTAGAGGACGTCTCTGTTTGTAGGATCTGCGGTTCTCTGATACACTAAGCTCCTTAAATATAATTAGGAACGTAATTGGAATCATGCCAGGCAATTTTGAGGGTTAAACTCACTGCAGATAACCTGAAAAGAAGAACATTGAGTAGGCGTTTCTGCTGTCCTTTTGTCTCAGTAGACTGTTTCATAAAACCAAAACATCACAGATCTGCAAAACGAAACCCTTCTCTAAGCTGCCTCAAGCAGTTCTGTCCCACAAATATGAACTTTCACAGTTGAACCACAACCAAAGGAGTTGGGGCGCAGCACTCAGCAGGGTCAACATTGTTGTTTTTCCCACACCTCTAGTAGAATTGTATGCATAATATTCTGTTTTTGGATACATTGTGAAATAAACATGGCTAATAATAATTTTACAAATGTCATCCAGACGCATATAGACACGAGGAAGTGGCCGATTAAGAAGCACATCGAGTACTCGCTAAAGAGAAGATGACTACACTATATGCAGACGCGGTACAATTAAAATGAGTTGTAAAAGAAAGTATTTTACATGTTTTTATCTATGGGTGGAAGAAAACAAGCTGGTTGTTCCTTGCCAATGTCAAAGAGAGGACCGTTAAACAAGTGCTAGTGAAGTTTTACCCTAATTCAGAAAAGGCTAAGCTAATTATTATATTCATTGCAGCTGTGGTTTGTCGTTGGGACTATGGATTGTTCTTTGGATACATCATCACAAGATCACTACAAGTATCTATGGTCACAGACTCTTGTCTAGTTAAGTGTTTTCTTTTGTTTGTTTGTTTGTTTGATTTATGCCCTCCCGACCCCACTGGGGACAAGGGTGTATAGAAAATGGATGGATGGATGTTTGATTTATGATTTATAAAAGAATGCCGTAAAGGAATGACACTAAGAAGAATTTAGATGAAGGTGCTGATGAAAATATCTTGGGTTATATTGCATCAATAATTGATTTCTAATCACAAGAATGACAACTCTTTCTCCAGTTCCAATAGAGCTGTCTATTTCAAGGTTCAGTCACCTACTGTCTAGGTGCACTTAACTAATGACAAATTCAGCATCTGTTTATGGCAAGAAATGATGCTCATGACACACCTCCGGAGTCCTGATATGTTTTTATCTCAGATAAACCTGTCACCAGATTCTACTTACCATATATCATTAGTCGGCTAACTGTTAGCTATTGTTTGTGCTCTCCTCCTTCAGCTCCTTACACCAAGCCTGAGGTCACGCTGGAGCCTGAGTCCAACCTGAGGCCTGGGGACCAGGTGGCCCTGACCTGTGTGGCCTATGGTGGGTATCCTAAGGCCGATGTCATATGGCAGGATGGGAGCGGACGCAACCTGACAGACAATATCACAACTTCAATGGTGGCCAATGAACAAGGGCTGTTCACCATGACTAGTGTGCTAAACGTCATGCTGGAGCCCAACAGCTCCTTCAGCTGCAGACTGATCAACCCGCTGCTTAGCGAAGAACGCTCCGTCTTTGTCACAGTCACAGGTGGGTAAGGGTTTTCTCAGCTACTCTGTACTGGTTGGTGTGCGTGTTTGATTTTCATCACTGCAGAATCTGCAGACCAGTCTTGTTTCCAGTGGAGCATTTCCAGAGTTTCTCATTAAAATGTTGTATACTTTTGTGAACCAGTCTGTCTGCTGAGTTTTCCTGCTGTGGAGTTTTAACTCTGTGGAGCGTTTTTTCAAGCTGCAATGAAACCACTGGGAAATAAAGAACATTTTTCTTGCACTCCAGTAAGCTTTACCTGTCAGTTCTTTTGCATGGTTAAGTTAGATCAGCGAGGGATATTTTCTCTAAGCGTAGTAAAGTTGCTGTTTATCAAAAACTTCAAAAGAATTAGCAGTATAATGAACTCATGCAAAAAGGAAGTGACTGGTTCTCTAGATGTTCTCTACAGGAAGTATCCTGTCAACCGTAGATTGGTTTCACATGTTTACCTGTCTCAAATCACTTGTACTCGTTGACAGCAACGATGTGATGATTTTAATGGCTTTTTTAGCCTCACCTCAAGGCACCACCCACCCGTGTCTCCCTGGCGCTGCTAGTGTATTCTCTGTGTTACATGTGACGGGAATGCCATGTAAGGGTGGGCTACGGCTGGGTCTCTAATGGGAGCAGCACTGTGTGAAATGGCTCATAAATAAGAAGAGGTGGCCCAAGCTGGCTCTCTGGACTGTAGCTGGTGCTGGTGCTCGGCCTGTTGAGACGGAGGTCGAGGCAGAGGTCAGGGAGTGCTGCTCCACTGGGCTGGGAAATGACTGTGCTGTCTGGAAACAGGACGGCCGATTGGCAGGACTGGACGGCTGAGTGAAGGTGGCCTTTCTAACAGTTTGCTTGCCCTCGAAACAGGACAGATAACCAGTCAGAAGGACCAATAGGGAGGTGGGGGAGTATTAAGTACACAATGACAATACAAATATAACTGGAGAAATTGTTATATTTGTGGCTACCTTTGGCTTCTCCATTTTAGGAGATTGATGCTCTTCTGTAGGTATGGTTGTAATCTATTGTTTAGTACCTCTGCCGTGTCTCTCATTCATTTAGATGACTCATTTGTAAAATTATTGAGTAAGCCACGTAAATAAATAATGATGGGACTCCATTTAAAAATTTTAATCAACTTAATTGCAGGGTGTGTAACTAATTAATCTCAGTTAATTGCATTTTATTAAAAAACTATATATCGACTAAGCAACATTTTCAATTGAAAGGCCAGCTAAATTGTTGCACAACAAAGATATTTATTGTTTCTAATATGTTATTTAGGTTATTTACCCATCAGATGGCTACAAATTGCTGTAATAACAATTCCTATTGTACCACTAATCATTCATGCAATCTATTTTAAAAAATACTTGTTTAGAAATGTGAAGTATGGCACTGAAATTACCGCTGGGGATGTCTGTGCTCTCTGCAGTACGTTAGGCATTGAGATGGTATTTCAGGCTAGAATCGCTTCAGTGATAGGCCAACTCCTTTTAGCACAACTTGCACACGACAGCCTTTTCCAGCATCCCATCAGGTTGCTTTTTCTAAAAAGCAAAAACAAAACCTTGTGGGCCAGGAGAAGCAGCTTTGTTGTCCATCGTTGTTGTTTGTGGATGTCGTCTGTGCATCAGATTTACGGGCCTACCAGAAACACACAAATACAAAGGTTCTGGCCAGAACAGAAATGTGAGTAATTGCATAAAATTTTTTATCTGTCTAGTTAATTAATCAAAATGAACGGGTTAATGTCCCTGCCATAACCTAAACGATTTAGGTAACTTTGCATTTGTGCTGGTTTTCATTGCATGATTAGCACAGAGATTGTAAGCATGTCAAGCTAAACATTTTCCCTGTCCAGGTTTGGTTCCTTGGCATAGACGTAGAAGACACCAGTGGTGAGCAGAGATACGATTCAGGGTCTTAAAATACAACAAACAATCATGGCATAAGCATAAAAGAGTCTAAAATGGTCAGCAGGAAGGTTGCTCATTTTATTTTGGAACGACAGCCAAGGGACATGCTGGAGTGACATCAAAGGACACAGATACTCAATCAAATATATTACTGCTGCTGCTCATAGGAAATTAATGTCATTACCTTTAGCCTGAGTGTCACGGACCTCTTATTCCTCTGACTGATTTATTCTTGAAATTAAAAAAAAAAAATTAAACGTCACAAATCATATCCTAAGAGTTATTGGGCCTTACTCTTTCTTTGGATTCAGAAGCAGTAGGTGTTAATTTTTTATGTAGTTGTAATTTGACAGGCACCGATTCTTTCAATCTGACAGACTGATTGCAATTTTGACTGGTTCAGATTTTTTTAATACAAGGAATATCATGAATACAAGAGACATATGCTGCATGTTCCTTAGTAGAGTTTGTATTGTTGAATCCAACTCCCCAAAAAAGGATTAAAATTTTATCCCTATTCATGTATCAAGGGACGTGTCCATAATCATTGTCTGAGAGTTACTGAGCTTCAAACCAGTGCATAAAAATATTGTGCATGCTGTCGACTGTTGTTCATAGAAATCTGTCCACAAAATGGTGAAAATTCTTAGTTTGATGCATTTTTAAATGGAAAAAACTGATTGCAGTGTCTCTGATCACAAATCAGAGATGATTGCAGGAAGATTTGCTGAGCCTAATCTCTAGCTGATTGACTGGTGCATTACTAGCTGTTGTGTCTATTTTCTGGCTTAATTTCAGTGTGGTAACACAAAATTTCAAGAAACAATCCAGCAAAAGCCTCATTCACAAAATAAAAGATAATAAGTCACTGAGTGAAAGAAGTGACTTATTATCTAGGTCTGCCCAGATCTAAGACAAAACATGTCTTAGATCTTGGCAGAAGACTCTTTTTTTTGGCAAGCATAAGATATTTCTGACTCATAAGTAGACGTTTTACACACCTTAGGATGAATTTTGATCAACTAATCTTTTCAGGAACCTTAGGCGTATTGTTGCTTATTGACACGACTTCCACAACCCTCATTTATTTCTTCTTTAGCCACTGCTTTGTTACCCTGTCTTACAATGTTCTTGTAAAACTGAAAGGACGAAATCATAACCCATCTTTAGTCTTTCACATGAGGGAAGAACATTCTCGTCTAAGAGTTTTTAAAACAGTGTGTTGAGTTCACTCCGTCTCCTCTAGGGATGGGTGACACGAACTTAAGTGTTCATCGTGATATTTTGTGTTATTTATTGCAAAAATGAGAAATGGAATGATAAAAAGTAGTAGGTTGTATAATAATAGATTGTATGTCTATGACCAACTTACAGATGATTATATAGACTACTTCAGGACACCATAAAGCATAAAAAAAGACAAAATTTTATAGCTGTTAATAATTATTGCCACTCTGATGGAACCTACATAAAATAAATTAATACATAATAAATAATAATCCCAACAAATGCATTTAGTTCTTTGGAGGTTTCTACACATCATAGTTATCCTGATAAATCAAGATTCTCATGATGACAAAAATAATTCACTGTAAAAATAATTTTACACCAAACAGAAGTGTAACCACTTCTGTTTGGCTTCCAGGACGATGCTGTCTGAGTCAAACTCATTATTTCTCCTCCTACAAATGGAGGAGAAATAAGGAGCTCAGTATTGGTATCATTCAACCACATCACATTTCCTCAAGCCGTTGCTGAATCATTAAAATGCTGTTTTGCAAAGTTTTAGACAGACATGCATTTGTTCTGTACCCGAAGGTTGCAAGGTGACAACACATTACAGCGCAGTGTCTTACCAGCTGTGTTTTGGTGATTGTCTTCATGGTATTTACGAAGCTCCTCCAGTGTGGTTACGCATTGAAAAATCTCGCCTGGATTTCCAGGTTTTAATAAGCATCAGCTTTCAAGCCTTTGGCAGATCTACTATCTTGTTCCCGACATCCTTGGCTCATTGTGCTGGAGAGGTTGAAGTGGAAGAAATTGATCCAGTCAAGAGGTGTACTTTAGTCACATAAAGAGTTGTGATCAGGCGTATCTGTAATTGATTTGAATTATTGATCTTTGTGCTACATGATGACATTCTGTCTTGTCGGTAGGGGGTCAAATACTTGTTTCACTTTCATTCATACCACTTTAAGGAATGGCTTTCTTCTGGTTTCTTTGTTGATGTTCTCTCTCTTGCCATTAAAATGAAACTATTAGAAAACACTGAAACTTTCCCTATGAATGAGAGCAAATAGACAAAATAAAAAATAAACAAACAAATGTACCAAGGAGTTTTCCATCTCAAGTAATCAGTTCTTGTAAAACTAACAGGCCTATTTGTACACGAAATGATAAAGAAAATCAGACTAAATCAACAGACCCCGCTAAATAAAAGAACCAAGAGCATAGTTAAAGTCTGAAGAGAACTGAAGCTGCTTAAGTGTTATGCAGCAAAGACTCTTTAAAGGGACGGCAAAGGAAACAAATCCACAAGTAAACCTAGGGAAAACCTGTAATTAAAGCGACGGTGACTGTGGCTTTCTGCAACTGGGTGCACATGAATAAGAGTCATTTCTCAGCTGGAGTGCTACAGCGCAGCTTGATGATGGCCCAAGCTGTTTGTAAATACACAGAAGATTTATAGTATAGCGCGTGGCAAGATACAACGGGGGCTTGTTTGAAATAAACCCACGTTTGCGTTTGTTTACAACAGCTGGTGTGTGCTTAACAGTTTCTGTAATTAATTTTGACCGAGCAAAACTCTTCTGCTGGAATTGCTTGGTTGGTAAAAACAAATTTGTCTGCGGTGTGCACTATAAAACGAACACACAAACACACTTCCCCAGCCTCTCCGGCAGTGGTGAATCCAAATATGTGCGTTGATGAAATCTGCTTACCATTCTGAAGGGTCCATAAAAGAAGGAGGAAAAACTGAGAGAAACTGGAGAGTTGCAGGTAGAGAGAAAAAGAGAGAGAAAGAGAGTGAGGCTGGGGCAGGTAGAGAGGGAGCAAGCATGTTAAAAATTTCACACTCTTCCCAATCTCTGATTGAAAAATTACAATTCTAATACCAATCTCCCCCAGGCAGAACAGGAGTTTGACAAGGTTAATTCTGAGAAAATGAATCCTTTACCCATACCGAGCGGAGCACTGTGTGGTCTGCGAGTTGAGTCACCGGCAAGTCAACCAAGTTAATGTCACCCTTTTTTTTTCCCCCAGAAGTACCACAACTTAAACTGGTTGGCTGTATAATCACGGCACATGCACTCAAAGTTTCCAGATGGATTTGTGAAGACACGCCACAGAGTGCTGGTAAGGTTTTCATCAGCGGCTAGGAATGGGAAGCATTTGTGTGTTTGGGATATTGATAGATCTGCAGAGGGAAGCGAGGCTCGGATGCGGGGAGACCCACAGGAACAGCTGGTATTAATGAAGAGTCGAGTGATGGAAAGGAGCTGCTTCGGTCTTCAAATGAACCGTGGCCTGTCTGCACGCCTGGGCAATGTGTCTGAACGCCGATTTCGTCCCTTTCCTACACCCTCCGGTCTCGTTGCCATGCACCGCCTCGTGCTCCGACCCCATTCTGAACATTTTCCTCTGCTTTAAAAGAAAAAGGGAGAAAAAAAGGCCAATGGGAGCCTTTAAAGATCCAGGTCTGCACTCTATGGGTTTCGGACAGTTTTCTACATGCGAATTTGTAATGCGTTTCATCTACAGCTGCAATGTGAATGCTGCAGTGAGCTGTCTGATGGCTTGGGTTTCAGGGCCTGTCACTGAATCCCCCCGTCCCTTCTTACCCCCCGCATCAGCCCCCTCCACTCCGTCTGCTTCTTCTCTCAATGAGGATGGCGCCATTTCCCCAGCATCACTCTGCTGGCACAGCATTTACTGTGAAAAGTGTGTGGATGGAGATAGAGTGGGGAAGGGAAGTAGATAGAGAGATGAGCCGGGGCGATAGAGAGAGGGAGCTACAGAGTGGGGTTTAGAAGAAGAAGTGGATGACAGAAAGCAAGATGGAGACAACGACATTTGCTGAGCTCAGAGCTGTGATATTATGGCCTGATGGGCTTCAGATAGACTCACTGATGAGCAGCAAGACCCCCCCGCCCTCCCTGGAAGAATTGTTACTGAATCCCACTCTGTGGTTTGCTATAATCCCACTACAACTTGGCCACATTTGTACAGTGCACTTAGCAGCAGAGAAGATGTTTTTATATCACATTTTTCAAGGATATTAGTCATGCCAGTTTACAACTTGGTGTACAATTTTGGGCGACTGCGGCTCTGTGGGTAGAGTAGTGGTCTTGTGATCAGAAGATTGCAGGTTCGATTTCAACTTCTTTCCTGTCACATGTCTATGTACCCCTGGGCAAGTCACTTAACCCCAAGTTGCCTACTGACCTGCGTATTGGTGTATAAATGTGTGTGCGAATGGGTAAATGTAGCTCTAGTGTAAAGCTCCTTGAGTGGCCAAAATGATTGGAAAAGCGCTATATAAGTTCAGTCCATTTACTCTGTATTGTGAGATTCCCAGGGATGTGAACGGGATGAAACTAATATGATCACTCTTAGTAGATTTACACAAAGTTTTCAAATGAAATGTGCAACAGGGTCTAATTACTTCAGTTCATAATAAAAAAAAATTATACTGCTGCCAAGATATTATAGTACTGCTGAATATAGTAACAGTCCTATTATAACATTCATTTACAGCTGTTCTTAGCTTGATTCACAAATTTGAGCAACAAACTGATTAAATACCAATCGTTTTAGTTTTTGAATGCCTTTTACTCCAACTGTTCAATCATTTTTTCCATTCTGCTAACACAAGTAACACCAAGCCGATATTAGCAGGCTAGTTAGGTGGGCTAGCTGCCCAGCTAACTATGTAGCTAAGGAACTAGTACCTGGCTTGTACTAGCGAGCTAGTAATAGCTGCCCAACTAATTACATTTAGCTAAGCTGCTAGTACCTTGCTGGCTAAGCCAACTAACTATCCTGCTACATTTAGCTGGTGAACCAGAAGCAGGTGCCATATATGCAAAATCTATTAGTCCTTGACACAGACTGCTGCATGTCTTCCCTTCTTTCTCACTTTGCCTGTTTCCTGGCTGATTACTGTGAATAAGGGCTAGTTTTGCCAAAAAGTCTTGGACAAATGCAAAAACCCCAGCAGTAACTTAACAGGAAGGACGGGTGGCATCCCTTTCCACAGCATAATTATGTTTTTCTCATGAATGCAAATATTTCCAGACAGTGTAATTTGTGTTTCTTATTGGTGCTTCAGCCTTCTTTTACCCAGCTCGTCAGCAGTAAGCAGCAACTGGTGAAAGAGAGGCAGCGCCGCTTTACTCTTTGCTCCACCCAGCCCCAAACAAACTCCTGTCAGACCAGCACTTTCTCTGGTATCTCATGTTGTTGAAACATAACATTAAATAAAGGTTTCAGTTCATACGGGAAACTGGCCTATGATTTTCAGTAACTAAATGCATAGAAAATTGAATCAGGGGCACCTTGTGGCTCACTTGTGCAGTCCTCAACGAAGCTATTCTGAGTTTGATTCCCGGACCAGGCCATTTACTGCATGTCTTCCCTTTCTCTTGCTTCCTCTCTTCCTTCCAGGTATGGATGATTGAATAAAGACCGCTAGCAA
Organism: Girardinus metallicus; assembly: GCA_903067095.1. Taxonomy (NCBI): domain Eukaryota; kingdom Metazoa; phylum Chordata; class Actinopteri; order Cyprinodontiformes; family Poeciliidae; genus Girardinus; species Girardinus metallicus. Next base: position 32,211 of record CAEGAE010090960.1, on the reverse strand, counting down.
CACAAGACCCCCTTAAAATAAAAATGAAAATCTAAGTCTGCACAACATATCAAAAATTTTATTGCAACATCAGTGTACGTAATAATTAGGTTGCTAAGGTCCCCTTGGAATCCAATAATTGTTGACTAACATAGTCTAAGTGTGTTTTACATGCATAACATTGTGTAGTATTAATTCTTTGCTGAACAGAACCTCACTGACACACTTTTATTTTATTTTATTTTTTAAAATGTTTTCACATTCTTATACACCATGTATTTCCCGAAATGCCAAATGAAATATTTACCAGTATTATCCCAAGACTTTATAATATCATACAACCCTTTTGAATTTTAAAAGTACCTTTAATAAACCAAGAGTTCAAACACATGGTTATTTTGTTCCGGTCTTTGTGCCACTCATTTCTTTTTCTGTGAAAGTATATCAAACCTGTTTGTACAAGAAATTTATCGCACTAACTAGTTCAAACATGCACAGACTAAGCTACCTCATTAGTCTGTTTCTATTACAAATGCACGCAAAACCGTTTTGATGTTCTGCCAATGCCAAAAAAAACCCCAAAATCTAGTTTTTTATTGTTTTCATTAAATGAGAAACACAATATCCACTGGAAGAACATTATACATTAAATTATTAAAACTGTGTTGTTTTTGTCTTTTCCGGCACTAGTAACATCCAGTTGTTGATTTTTTTGTGATGCGAAAAGTTGTTTCCATTGCAGTTTTACTAGCACACTTTTCATCAAAAAATGTGTGTTTTCTTAAATTGACGTTTTCATTAAGCAAATTTATTTTCATAATTCCAATTTGTTATATGGTCAAAGCGCAGCTACTGTCACGGTATTTTATGTATCTCTTTAACTACTATTTGCAGTGAAAGCCAAGCAGCATGCATGCAAAGGATTGTATGCCATGTTAACATGGCATTAACACCATTAGATTGAAAAAACCTACCGTGTTTAAGAGCTAAGTCAGAAATAGCGTTTATGGATTTTGCAGAAAGTATCAGCTTTTACTGCAGTTCTTTGTGGTTTAATTTAAAAATAAACACCAGGAAGGCAGGAAGTGGTGAGCTCACGTTCGTCTGAAATCAAACAGATCCAAAATTAAAGCTAACCCTAAAGCTTTAAACATTGCTTTTGCAATATTTTTATAGTGCGTCGAAAGCTCTTCAGTCGTCTGGCCCAGCAAAACTATTACCACTCAGTCGGAAGCCGCCTTGTGAGCTCCTACCAATGAGCCAGAATGCGCATATGCTGGTGTAGACATCTCGGAGTTAATTACTTTATTTTTAGAATTTCACCTTTCGAGCCGCCGTTTTAATAGATATTTCCATAGAACACATACATTTTAAACAAGCCTTCACTCGGTAAATCAAAGTAAAAAACAGCTTTAATTGCCGCAGAAACATTGACCTTTGTCTTGCAGAAACATTTCAGTGGTGTGTAATAATATTTTTTCTGTCTCTCCAGTATCAGAGGTTTTCTAACTTCTTATTATGTTGTCAGAGTTTAAGTCTGATGCGACTTTATCTTCTAAATAGCTGCTGTCATGTTATAAAAACTTTGTGTTTATGTGTTAAGGAAGATGGGAGCCATCTGATTCTTCTTCTTTATTCGAAGCAGATGACGACGTGGGAACACAGTAAGAAGAAGTAGATAAAGAGTAGATTCTCTAGTGATGGATGACATTATCGGCTAAGACTGTGCGGACACTGTCCAGAGAAATGTGTGTCCGCCCGTAGAGCGTCCGCACCTCAACAACTGTCTTCGGCTCTTCGGCCGACAAACTCTCCAACCTCAGTCAGACCTCAGTTCCACAAAGTCTTCTAATAACATTTTGAGCACACATTATCCTTTTCTCCTTGACACTGCAGATATTGGAGGAGAGTTTTAAACATTTATATGTCTTAAAAACATTGCCGTAGCAGCACAGTCTCGCCAAAGGGCCAAACAGAACAATGCAGAGCTCTACGCTGTTCTGTTTGCGCACTGAGATTTACACGTTCAATATTTTACAAGCATATTTGTGCCTTCTATCAACTTAGAGGCTCTTCAGTTGCACAGCCTTAGATACAGCGTTTTATTTATTTATTTATTTTCCCCTTCTCGTTACCGTGCCGGCCCATGTTCTCCCTGAACTAGGACTAATTTAAATGCAATTAACAGAGCCTTCAGAGAAACAGAAAACAGCAATATAAATGGATCTGCTGTCAGTAGAGCAACGAGCGGGCAACTTTCTCAACTAAGCACTGTATTAATTAGGGCCTGGTGAACAAATAGGTCTTCTTTCTCTTGCTGAACGCAGCCTCTGTCTTATCAGGAGGCCAGCTAGGAAAACAACCAAATGGGCAGATGAAGTAATGTGGAGCATCTTAAACAAACCCAAGCAGGCAGCAATGGCTGCATTGTAAGCACATTAATTCCAATCAGGATTAATAAGTGAGGGTACTTGTAGGTGTCACCGGTGTTAAAATGTTTTGAGTGGCTTTTCCTGAGCTTCCTTTACAAGAAAGTTTTATCTTTGTATTATGGCCACAACAATGCCATTTATCACGTTCCCAGTTTTTTTTTTTCCCCCTGTAATTTTTGCCAGCAGCTCTGAGGGACTGTTGGGTTTGATTCAGTTGTGTTCAGTTTGTGGTCTGCAAGGCTCTTTTGGAGCAGAACAGTCAAGAAGATGAAGAGCTTCCTCTCTTTTAGGCCGGGATTTACTCTCTCTGATTATTCCACATCCATTTGTCCATCTCAACTTCGAGTCTAAAAGCCTTTTGGTAACGTCTCCGTGTCAAAGTCATTTCCTTGGCACTGCTCAAAGCTGAGTTAAGATTAAGAATGTTTTTTGGACATTTAGGGACATATTTGCAAAGGAATTTACATTTGTTTCAAACTTAGATCCAAGAGCAGATCAGCTGCAACAAAGACCTCTCTCTGCACTCCTGCAAAATTTACATGAGCCAATATGTGTACATGCATTTTGGTCAAACTCTGGCTATTGCTATGTTTAAGCCACATTAAATGGATTCAGATTATTAAACAATCAGTCATATGTGACAAATATTGTGACAAAAGTATCCTCTGCTGGAACCGGGGATAAGCATGGCGGTCTGTTTTGCAACTTTGCAAAGAACTTATCCGGGATTTTGCAAAATCTCTTCTTGTGAGGTCTGCTTAATATTTTTAATTTGATTTCATCTCAGTTCAGTTTATGTATGTGGCGCCAATTCACAACGCATGTCAATTCAAGGCAGACATTTACAAAGAAAAATTGCTGAAATTCAGAATACAAATCTTATGACTGTGGAAAGACGACAAACATGCTGAAGGCAAAAACAGGGAACTCAAATAACTTAAGTCAGAGGAAACGTTTTTATTGTTATGAATGACATCTGGTTTTTTGTGTAGACTACATTCATTAATCTTGTAACTTGATGCATTTTAACGTCAGACAAAGCTCTTTAGCTCCAAATTAGTCGGTTAAAGATAGTTTCACCATGTAGGATAACTTTCTGATATATAAATCCCTTTATGATGCACTTTTCCTGTCAGATGTTGCTCATAAAATTTTCCAAAAGACATTGTCAAATCGGTACCTCTAATTCTCTTGTAATTAAAGTGTTTATATAATAAATATTCTTCCTCTATCTTTTTAATTTTTTCTGTGTTTTCGGCTGAGGAGCTGCAACCTGATGCTAAAAAAGAAAAGTTGGAAATCGCCCCCATCTGCTCGATCCGATGGGCGTGTTTGTGTTGGCTTGCATTTCGTGCATTCTGCACTGTGGATTCATCTGTACAAATTCATCTAGGAGTATCTTCTTCTCATTCTGGGTCATCATCTCCTGAGTACAAGGTCTAAAAGAGAATCCATCTGCGGCACAGTCTCGAAGCAGTGAGGTCTCACCCTGCGCGGTTCCTCAAACAGCTCTGTGACATCTTTATGTCTGTTCCCAGACTAATGGAAAACTGCCTCTCTTTGTCCTCCCTGGCTTGCCTTTTCAGGAAACTGTATTTACGATGCCAGTAAACACACAAAAGCCTTCTTTTTGTTGCCGATCAGGCTCATTTTTTTGATCTGGACTCGCAGCAAGGACTATCACTAGGACCAGCAGGGTCCTGCAGCATGCATTTCACACAGCTACCTCTAAATCCTGTAAGAGGGATTGGTTTCAGGAGGTCTGGCATCAGTCTTGGCTTCACAATATGAAATCATATTAGCTGCAGCTTCCTCCGGTTACGGTGAGGATAGCCTCGAACGAACCTCTAGGCACACCTTCAAAGTTTGGTTGTTTAATTATTCAGCCCGTTCATTTGATGTTTAAACTACCCCAGATAGCACTATGAATTATTGTCCTGCGAAGGATGTTTGCACACTCAGTAAATTGCTTTGTTCTGTGCATGCAAACAGTTCAGATTAGAGCTTGGTTCTACAAAGAGACCATTGCTCAATGCTTTAATGTGGTTTTAATTCGGAGGTGTTGAGACATTTGCCTTATTCGCAGTATAGGTGACTGTTTTTGTAATAGCCACAGAAACCAGTAATTGATTGCCAAGTGGGAAATGGAGGTCGGGAGTTGAGCATTGCTGTCTTCCTGGGCCAGAGGAGGTTTAGCTATTAGCTGGCTCTCCTCCTTCTACCTGACAACTTAATACATAAATACCTGCAGAGATATGACGTAAGAAACTCGCCCACCATAACAGCCCTTAGTTTTAAGCCCTGATGTCAAATATCACAGTAGCGACTCTGGTTAAGCCGAGCTGCGGTTGTGCTCCTTGTGATACCAGTTTGAATGCATCGCAGCCTGTTTTAATCTTCAGGAGGGATTAATATCTTCCCGCTGGTTTGGACTTTATAGCTACGCCTGTCCTCCCTTTCTTCCCCCCGACACACACACACACACATCTCCAGAGTCTGACAAAGTAGTGCTCATTACAGACAAACTGCTCCACTTACCTTTAATAAAATAGTCACCTGTGTTTAATTTCATCACCAGCCTTTTGCATGAGTGCTGCAGCTGTAAGAGCAATTCCCCTTTCAATGGCAGACAGCTCAGTGACCACACCACAAGAGTGTGTCATATCCATAATGCGTCTGTCTCGGCGCTTCCACCCACTTACTCCATCAGATGAGGAGCGACGCTGGCTGTGGATGTGAGGTTGTTTATCCGGTTGTTGTGGTTAAATAGGGGTGCGGTCTTGTGAATGTCTCAGACCTGCATTGTGTTGGGGAATTGCTGTCCTTTTGTCTAAATGTAAGAAATCAACTTGCAGGCAACTCTAAACGGCATGCTGTAAAACACCGTGCTAAAAAAGAACAATAGGTGTTAAGTGATGATTTATTTAATTCTTTTTTCACCCGCTTTTGTGCCCACCTACAGATGTTGTATGTCAATTCTGGCAGACTGACGGCATGATTCGAGTCTTGGCTGCACATCAGAAGGCGCACAAAGTGTAAACGAGGATTTTTTCTTCTTTCTGACTGGCTCCATAAAAACACAGCAATGAGTCATTTTGCTTTTCACATCATTACGTCACTTTCACAGTCAATCAATCCTAATTTCAAAGACTGTTTAAAGAATCTTGTGACACTTAACATACTTTGCTAAAGCAGCCGTCTTGTGTGGAAACACGTGAAATAAATGAAAGACATATATTCTGGAACAGGAACTAAAAATTAATAAAGCAAAAATAAATGTGAAAGACCACAATATTTCTGATGGAATGCAAAAAACAACAACAACAAAAAAAACCCAATACAGGACAAGAATAAAATAATAAAAATCATTTCCAAATTTCTACACCAGTGAATTAGAAAATAAAAAGATACAAATAGATAATTACTAACTTGGAAGAATAACTGGGAGCCAGACTGCAGGGATGATTTTAGTTTGTTTTTAATAACATCAACACAATCAGCTGGCCTCGGGTCATTAGGAAGGGTTCAAAGGTCAGTGGTGTAATAAGAGAAGCCCTTTTAGCTCTTACTTTAGTTACAATAGACCCCAAGAAACCTGAGGGGTTTAGGAAGACTACAAGATAAAATTAAATCTTGGCCCAACAATAATAACACAAAAGCTCTAAAGCATCTTAAAATTAATCACAGCAATTATTGGAATAAATTCTACAGAATCATATTAAATCTCTGTGTTGGAGTGGGCGAGAAAAGGAAAACTTCAGCAATATTATTGCCCTGAAATTTCTTTGCTGCCTCTTGATGACTCAGTTTGTCTTGTGTCGTGGCAACATAGAGCTGCAAATCAACACAGTCGATAAAATGAATGCCATGTCCTCTGACCGACATGTGTCTCTAGACATCAAAATGAGTGGGACCTGAAATTGAACCCTGGGTTGCTCCGTAGCCTAATTTATAATAATCCAATACACTAATTGTGAACTTGACACAGTTTTTTTCAGTACGTAAGTTTAAATTGGTCCCCACAGATCAAAAGACTGGCCACACCTTAGATCGTCTTACTGCACTAACTGGACAACTTTCAGGTTTTTTGCCTCGATCAAGGACAGCCCAACTATACTTGTACTTAATCCGCCTTTTGATTTGTTTTATGATGTCAAAAAAAAGGTAAAACTTTTTTTTGAAAAAGCCTACAATATTCTTGGTTGCCTTTCATATTTCTTTTCTATTTGTTCTCATTTCTTCTTTTCATCTTTTCAAAGTTTATGTGGGGGAAAAAGGCAGTGAAAGCAAACTATAATAACAGATCTAGGTCTCAGTTTCATCGGCTCTCATTATTAGATAATACATAGAAGTGTCTTAATCTGTGCATAAACTAATATGTTTGTCATCTCCCTTTTTTTTTTTTTTCTTTTGAGAAAGTTGCAACCCATGTGGGACAATGGTGGAAACATGTTGTCTTTGATTCCTTTCCCAGCCCGAGGCTGAGCATTTTCTCAAGCTAAATAACTTAGCTACACACAAGTTGTAAGTCTACGATTAGCTTTGTTCCACTAAGGGAGATTTACAGAGCCATTCTCAGGCTGTCCAAGGCATCATATTTTAAAAGTGCTTGAAGGAAACAAAGTATATTTAAGCAATAACCCACGAGCAGCTGTATTTGACACTGCGTTTCGGAATAGCTTTGAGGCATTGTTAGATACATATGAAGGAACTGAAACGCAACGACTTCAAGGGCCTTTTTGCTTCTGTCAAATGAGTCCAATAAAAGCAATAATGTAAATGTTCCATAAATGTCTTACGGTAACTTAATCGCTTTGATAGATTGCGATACTGTCAGTGAGAGGGAAAAGGACCTCTGGTTAAAACGGGCAGTTTTTTTTTTTTTTTTTTACAAGAATGGAAGTAATAGCCAATTAGAAGTATTTAATCAGATTTGTCCAGAAAGTCTGGTTTGTTTGGGGAGGTGTGAATGCGTAATCCGACTCTACTATGGACCAAAGTAGAGGAGTCTGGTTTGCCTAAAATCCCAGGTCTCAGTTCACTTGATGTGAACTCTGGTGCGGTTTGAATGAATATGTGGATGCAAGCGGGCCGCAGAGCGCTCCAAAAGCAGGAAGCAGCCTTTAGCGCAGGGCGTTCTGGGTAAATACAACCAAAACAAATGTGCTAGTCTAGCGCTAGCAGGAGAAATATCTCATGGTATTTTACCAAAGACAAAAGAGAAATCCTACAACCGCTAAAATCTGATGCCACTCCATTTTTAAATATTATTTTTTTTTTACATTTTGTGAAGTAGGAAGATGCGCTCGTCTCTTCCTGTTGTTTCCCTCAGTGGCTCTTGGTGCAGCGCCACTACAGGCGAGAAGCTGAACAGGTTTTTCAATTAGTTTGGGCCGTTTGACCCAGTGCAGCGTCAAAGCAAACCGCACCAGCTGAAAATGTAACAAATGTTGCAATTTTGGTCTTCAGTCGAACACAGTCTATCGCACTATCAGGCGTAATTAAGTTTTGAGAAGCCAATGCTCAGGTGAGCTATAACTGTAGATGTCATGAATGTAAAACAGTTGCAAATGGAGAGCAATTGGAAGAAAGTTTAAACCATTTCCAGTCTTTGGCATCATAAATGCTTGAAGTGCTGCCAGGGATTCATGGGAAAAAAAAAAAAATATATATATATCTATATATATATATCTATATATATATATATAGATATATATATATTACCAAAGAACATATTCCAGACTTTTGCTCGTCTCTCACTGGTTTTCACACTGAACTGGCAGACAGATCCTGCAGACAGGTCAGCAGTAGGAAAGTAGGCGTGCTTGTTAACAAGTGGGTTAACAACAGACATGTTACTGTGAGAGGCCTCTCTGCACTGCAGATATTTAAGCGCTATCAGCAAGTTTCTGTCCAGGCAAGTGACTCAGATAGGCTAGCTGTGTTACATGCATGTAACATAAGTCAGCTGTTGACACGATGCCCTGACAGAAGCACGGTAATCTCTGGAGATTTCAACTACTCTTGAGTCCTCACTGTCACCGCTGTAGCATATGCTTTCCAACAGCGTGTCAGGAAATGATGCCTTTATTTTGTTTTTAGTCAATAATGTATACTGCAATGCAACAACACGTCTCCCCTATAGGAATCATTGAGGTGTGTTTCGGTAAAGTACAACTCGTTTCTGTATTGTTTTGTCATACCCCTGCTACAGGGTTAAATGTGAGACTATTAGAACTGGATTCTATTATAGATAAATCCATGCTCACATCATGTAGTCGTCGGATACCTGGACAAACATTTATCTGCGATTAGGGAGGCAGTATAAGTGCAAAATCATAAACATTTTGCACTTATACAACCCAATCAATACTATTTGATTGGGTGATTATTTTGTATGGTATTGTAATCCATAGAGAAAGTCCAACTACACAGATCAAATTATTCATGCGCTCAATTTATTAATGTGTTTATTTAACACTTTGTGAATTCTTCTAAAATAAAATAAGTTGATCTCAAACTGGAGCTAAACGCAACTTTGGGAGCAAGATTCATCAACGCCGTATGAGATGGTATTAAAAGACTGAAAGTGTCAAAGAACTGAATCAAAAATTGTGTTTATGGATTCAGTGAAGCTTAGCTGTGTGACCTACTGAACTTCTGTGATCGTGATTTCAAAATGAACTTCAGGAAGATAAGACAATCAGACTGTGTTATTCTGCTGCTGACTTGACATTTTATTATTCTTGAAGTGCTGAGTTTTTACTGTGTTTTTGGAAACAAATCAAAACACCGCCGTTCCCCATGAACCCACAGTTGTCTTCTTATAAAAGCAATTCTTTCCTCTGGACCTGCAATAGAGCTATGCTTATGTTACTATGCTAGGCTAGCTCCAGGTTCTGGGGATCAGAGCAAGAGTTTGGGAGATGGAAACACAAAAGAACTGCTTCTAAGAAAACTCTAGCTCTAGTTGGAGGTTGGGTTTGGCTTCTTGGCAAAGGCTTTATAGAGAATCTGTGGAGGGAACTAAAGATTAAGGTGATGGCAAGTAGGCCTTCCAGTCTCAGAGAGTTGGAGCTCATCTAAGATACATTGCTAACAATGACAGGGAAAACATGCAAGAAGCTGGTAAAAAAAAATTCAAGATTTTTGACTAGTGTAATTGCAAGCATAATTGTTATTGCATATTGAGGACGGTAATAATAATTTTCAATATGACATTGGTTTGAATTAAACAAAAACAATGTTTTTGTAATCTGATTCTACTTTTCCAAAAGCTGAATCTTAAGATTTGTGAAATAACTCAGTTAAGCAAAGTTCTCGATAAAATTAAAGTAATTTGAGTAATCAAAATCTGCATGGGGTATGAACATTTTTGGTCCAAAGTGTAACTTAATCTTAATGTACCACAGATCCCTTATGCATGTGCTCAACATTGCTATATTTGAACTTCATCCTGCTGGTTTTGGCCGGACCGATGGTCATTATAAACCGTGCTGCTGGTGGTGAGCCTAACTGGTTCAACTGGTTGGCATTTGTGGCAGATGATGCAGCAGTTTTTGTCAACTTTCGGTGGTGCTCTCATTTGCAACTCACAATGCAGCCATAATTTGCAGTGAAACATCAAAGCAAAAAACCTATCTGTACACATCATGTTAGATAGAGGCTGAATTATATGTGGCATGGGTATGATTGACTGTAAAGCATTGCCTGTCATTAAGTTGAAAGCTTAACCATGCTTCATTTCAGATAGATTTTGACTCTGGACTCAAAATTATACATCTAAATGTACCCTGCTGTGTTTTATTCCCATCCGAGCAACACAATAAACAGCGTGCAAGTTTGGTTGTGTTCATAAGATGAACGGCTAACAAGTCTGATTTGACCTGCAACAGAGTCTGAGCGTGGCCTAACTTGAGTGCTTTGAGGATATTCATCTGTCTCTCCTATATCCACCAAAGACTGCAGCTGAGGAAAATGAGAAATGCTGTTTTATAATGAGAGCCTTAGGCAGAGACATGTCTTTTTAAAAAATCTGTCATTATATATTCTCCCAGTAATACCGCAGTGAGGGAAGCATACTAAGAACTTGGGCTCTTTGAAGAGGATCGTGTGGTTCTTTAACCTTACGCTTTGTTTGTGATACAGGGTTTAGCTGACATCCTTGCTATTTTGTATTCTGAAATTTTATCGTGTAAGCACTCCTCCGTTCAACTACGTCCCTGTTTTATCAGGAACGACCATCAGTCCTCAAATGCATCATTTCAAAGTTAGAAATTGGTTTCAAACGTTTTCTGTAAATTTAGGGACATTCGGGACAGAAAAATAGTCCAACAGTTGTTATGTTGCTGTGTAATTACAGCTACGTAGCATAATTAAGAAACCCCTAATTCAACTACTGGTGGATATTCCAACCTAACCTTGCATGGATGATTCAATAAGTGTTATTTTAAAGTTCAAATTCTGATATTTCACACCCTGCTTACACCACTCTGATGCAACGTAGGGGTTGTTTCAGCAATGAGGTGCACACATAACGGTGTCTGGAGAGTAGAAAAGACCATTTTAAGACGCTCGATGGAGTTGTGACTCATTCACAATCTGAGTGACGTTTTAGTTGCTTAACTCTGAATAATTAAAAAAAAAGTCAATTTATAATATTTTATTACTGGAAGTATATTCTTTATGGGTTGAGTGTTCTGTATATAGGCAAGTCAGGCTGATGTTTATAGCACTATTTATACATGTTGTAATTCAAGGTTCTTAATCAATAAGAAAATAAAAGCGACAGCGGAAAAGAACTTTTCATTTAGGAAAAAAAGTATACTGAAAAACGTAAAGTAAAATTTACTTGTCATGTTGGGGCAGAGGGGGAGGGCGAAGTAAAAAGCATAAAAAAGTAGCTGATAAGATGACTTGTAGAAAAGCTGCAACAAGTAAAAATTGTGTCCGTTCGAGCTTAAAGGAGTCAGATTTCTGCACATCTCAGGTTTCCACGTCAAGGAAATAGAGGAAGGGAGAAAACAGACATAATGCAGCTGATTTCATCATTGCAGTATTTACCAATACTATCACCATCAGAAGACTTTCTGATACTGTGCAGCCCCAGATACGATCTGATTTCCTTGTGTAGGTCAGAACTGCAGCTCCCCGATGGAGTTTTCAACGACCAACACAATAATCTGACCCACTAGAATTAATATAATTTTTGTGGGTTTTGGCAGGAAACACATTTCTCGAGCAACTTTTTAAAGAATAATGGTAGTACCCTTATTGAGTCTAATTAAGTGCTTTTTGGGACCAAAAACAATGTTTTCTCTCTCTTGTTTTTTTTAAAAGCTGCGTCTCAGTGTGCTGACGTGATGCTACTGAAAAACAATGTTTTCTAAATCTATACAGCCGAAGAGTTTTCACACGTTTCAAACCGTGCAAATTTAGATGAGCACAACAATGAACTGTAGGCACAAAACCACTATAAGTTCATGGTTTACCACAATTAACCGTTTCCTCTAAAGTGGATGTATGGTGCTTCTGTAAGAGGAACTAAACGGGTCCTGGGTATTGCTTCAATCCCTTCATACCTTTTTGTCTTTGACACTTCAGTGTTGGATTCTCTAATTGGCAGCGTCAACCAGCCAGACAGGCTGTTTTGGCTCACAAAGCTGTCACTAATTGTCTCCTCCACTTCGTCCGCAGTACCCTTTACGAGCATCTCTTATTTTCAAGCTAATGAAAATTTTATACAACACTACATTGTAAAGACATTATTACACCAATGTTCGACCTGCCTCGCAAAGCTGGCTCGGTAAAAGAAATTGAGCAACCCAAAAAAAGCAGAAGAAGAAGAAGAAAAAAAAAAGATCAATAGTCCACTCTGCCTCCAACATCTTAATGCCACTCTCGGCGGAGAAGGATGTGCAAAAGTGATGGACTCTCTGTCAGTTACTTGACATCAGAAGAGTTTTTAATTGAGGCCCCAGCGGGGCAGAATGTGACGAGAGGGAGGCTGGGAGACAGTTAGCTTGGCTGGTGTTTGATGAGGTGGGCAGGGTGTTTGTGAGAGTATAAAGTCATCCACAGACAGCTCAGTACAAAATTTATACAGAAGCGTATTTTCCAAACTGATGGTAACGGCATATGTCACGTTGTATTTTTCTCATTTCATTTGCTTGCGCGTGTTAAAAGGCGAAACAAACTCTGCTGCAAGACTAATTGTATAATTACCTAAAGTTATAATCACTTATGATCTGCCGTTGCAGTTTACAACAAATGTAGAGGAGAGTTATCTTGCCAAAAAGCTTATCACACTGTGCAGCTGACACTGAGTGCGTGTGCATGTGTGTCATTTGCTGCTTTTTCTCACCCTTGGTGCGGTACAAATGTGGAATTTTTTTTTTGGGTTAAATGCTTGAAAGTCTTTTTCATGTACCAGGCAATCAATATTTTTATTTATCTCTTATTTTCTTTTGCCATGTCCTTCGACAGCTGACTTGTCCTATCGTTTGGATGGGTCTGCCTGCTTTCTGCTGCTTGTGGCACATTTTCAAATATTCTTTTCACTTCCTGACAGGTTTCCTCATGGCTTGTTTCTCTCAATTGAGCTGTCTGACTCCATTTCTTCACTTGGCCCCCTTTTTTTTCTTTTTTTCTTTTTTTTTTTCAGCATGCAAATACGTGTTTGTTTTAGAGGGAAACCGAGCCTTGTGCTTATTGGGTAACACCCAGGGAGTTGATGCTCATGGTGCACTTTTACGTGACATTTAAAATCCATTCTGTATCAAAGCAAATAGTGTTTTCATATCCGGATCAGGGCCTGTATCTGAACCAGTGTGAGGTTTATTTTGATTCTTCTGCCCACTTCCACCTCAGGCTAATGTTTACATACTCCAGAGCAGAGCTATTACACATTTTCACAACCCTTTCCCTGTAATGCTCTCTCTGCCCTGCTAACACAAAAGGCCCGCAGTTGTCTTGGAGCGTTATGTTCACATAATTATCTAGTCTTATTTGGCATGTGCTTCACTTCAGCTGTTGAGACAATTGACCTCAGCCATAAATCTGACATGTCTGTCTTACCTTCACATTATTTGTACCTGTCTCTCAGCTGCTGGCACAATTTCAATTAGGCGTCATTCTTATAGTGTTTGCATTTACTTAAGTAATAGAAATCTCCAGCATAGGTCGAAAAAGTTCTCGACAGAACAACTACCCATTCCAAATCTGACCTTTATGGAAAAGCAACGAGTGTTATTTATTTATTTTTTTAAACTCTCCAGTGGTCTTAGTGCGATGCTCACGAGGAGTATGGAAGATTTCAAGGTCGTACAAGGCTAGGAGGATTTGTCCCGTCGGACTGTCAATTTCTTAAACCACACACACACACACACACACACGCACGCACGCACACACACCAAAAGCGCACACGGGGTCAGTGTGTGGGTCAGTGTACAGTTAATTAAAAGTTTTAAACTAGCAATGTAGGGGAAATAGCAAACATGTAGAAGAAGGCGAGAGAAACGTGATGTAATTTTTCTTTACCTCCATCAGATTTGTAGCAATTTCTATTGAATATTTGCATTGATTCAAAGCAATACAACTGTTATTTTTAGACACCCTGACATACCTTCAGTACCATGCTATTGTCCAACAAAACGTCTTAAGTCTGCTTAAAGACAACAGTTACCTTCATTTGTATGTTTTGAAATGTGGGAGGGACACGCCTGACCTTAAACGGGCAAACTCCACACAGCCTGAAAAGCTGTCAGGCAACAGTACTCACTTCGCCACCTCTTAATTTCCTGCCGCCACATTGTCTTGTTTTGTATGCACACACTGCAGTTCTCTAATTCACGTCTGGGCGAACTTGCCAATCGGACCTCAAGTTCATTCGATCTCCAGGTCTCCATTTAGGCATTATTCAGTGCCGCGGCACCCTTGAATAGCAGAAAATATTCACCTGTTGATCAGCCAGATTAAAGCCTGTCTCTTTTTATTGCTGCGGCAACCTTCCCACCTCAACTCATCATTCTAAATCTATAACCCTGCACTTAAAAAGCACACTGCTTTTGGAGTGCGAGCCAGACTTCTTGCAGAGAAAGATCAGCTAAATGAGCCTCAGAAACAGCCTCCAAGTTTAGAGTCATACCAAAAATTACTTTCTTGATTGAGACACATTCCAGCATCCAGGCAGTCAGTCCCCCTGCTAAGTGCCATGCGGAAACACAGTTCTACTTTTGTTTTCATCTGCTGGGGTCACTCGGTCATTCACCCCCTTATCCTGTCCCTTCAACCTTCATGGAATCACTAACTCATCCTCCTTACTCCCTGGTGTACCCTCCATCACTTGTCCCACCACCAGCAGATGGCTTTTATAGTTCTCCCGCTGAGAAAAAAGAGGGCTGTTAGGAACTTTATTCCTATAAATGCAGAGCCATTACTCTGTTTTAATGTGCAAGTCGGCACATCACACACTCTTGTTTGCCTCAAGCCCAAAGCTTCAAGGGAAGGGCAATAATGTCAAACAAATTGTGTAAGTAAATGGGCGGTGGATTGTCCTAGAGATGAGCACATTACCTCTCCGCATGCCAATAAGACACCGAGGTAACATTTCGCTGAAAAGCTATTTACTGAAATGCAACAAAAAAAAGAGTGAAGGCTCGAAGCAAAGATGCTGACAGGACGGAAACCTGTCGTCATCAATCTTAGTTTGCCAAGTTTTCCCCTGTACAAGTCACTTCCTTGTCCTCTCCGCACAAGGAGAGGTGTTCCAGACATTACGTGAACAGCTGGTGTGCGTGGCCACAAGGTTTCCACACTGCGCCTGAGTGGGGAGGATTCCAGGGTTTTGATGGACACTTCTGAGGTTGAAAGTACAAGTTCATGATTAAAATTGAAGCCATTCAATGTCTGTTGACATTGAATAGCTTGAATAGACATTGACTAAGGTTATTTTTTCTGAATGTTTGTGACCATATTTCATGCTCCTGTTACACTGAAATGTCTGAGAAATTGCCATGTGACTGATGACAATTTACAGCATCGGTCGTCCAGGAAGCATGAGCCCTTTAATAGGGTAATGGCCTTGTTCAACTTCTGGGCTAGCCCCTGGTATTGCTTGCTTTTCTGTGATCAGCTTGTCTCCATTTTGGATCCACCTTTTCTTTTCCTCAACTATAACACAGAGAAAGGGTAAGATCAGGTTGTTCGTCCTGGCAGTGAAAGAAAAACCTAATTGACTCTTCTTTCCTCCGTCCTCATCTTTTCAGCTTGTCTGCAATGAGCCCTGAGGCCTTTCTTAGCCTGAAGCCATCCTTCTGTCAAGGGACATTATTCTCCTTTGGTCCCAGCTTAAGAGGCGAGGTTTCTTGTAGGCAGGTAAAACTGGGGTGACAGAGAGAAAACAGCTTTGATCTCTCCCGTCTTCACATCGCCGAACCAAGATGACAGGCAAGGGAGTCTTAGAAACGCTTTATTCCACCAAAGGTGCTGGAGAGAAAACACTCAGGCTTGTAAAAATGCCTGCAAACCTTGGCTCTTACGTTCACCGAAGCCCAAACAATACCTAAGCTGGTCCCTTCTCTGTCCCCTGTAGTGTCTTCCAGAGACTAAGGAAGCTTCATATCGGCTTTGTGTCCTGTGTTAGAGGCTCCAGATGGAAGTGGCGTTTTATCATTCTCATGCTTGGCCCCCTGGTAAATACCTTTTTTTACCATCTCAGTCTTTTGTGGGCTCCTATACAACACAGAAACTACCCCTGCCTTGTATAAGACATAATCGTCAAGGACATGCTCCAAGTGGTTAATACAGCACATAAAGGAGGCTCCAAATATTGACTTGTAATAATAACCCATTAAATCTTTTTGTTATTTTTAAAATGAAATTGACAGTGCTCGATAAAAAGCGTCAAGGGATGGACACGGCGCATCACATTTTATGTCGGGTGGAGCAAAAAAATTTAAAATAAAAATAACACAGCCACACCATCATGTATTTTTGAATACTGCTGTCTCCTCTCTGTTTCACAGACACAGTTCTTGTAAAACTAAAGTGCACCGCAAAACTTCAGAGCCTTTGACCTCCAGGGAATCTGGATTGCTTCGATGAGCATTAAACGCCCAGACTGCTGTTTTTGTTTCCCAAGGAAAGCTGAACTTCATCTCTAGATTCTCCAGTTTGTGTTTCTTTCTTTTAGTCACACAAATGTAAAAATCTAAGAATATTGTGATGGGGTAAACAACATTATATATCCTTTGATTAGACATACAATTATGACCATCTGCATAATAACGTTTTGGTCCTGTAAGTCACTGCGAAGGACATGTGGGAAATCACCAAATGACCTAGTTTATGTTAATCCAACACATCTAGGTTTATTACAATAAGTTGTCCCAGAAGTTATTGTGACAAATGACAACTATTGTTGTTTTGAGACCCTTTTCAAGTAATATAGTGGGAATGGCATTAATGGTAATACTGTAAAAACACATTCTCAAGGATCAATAAACTTTAAATTCTAATGAAAATTTAACACTGGATCTGGAAGACATTTTAAATATCCAAGATAAATTAACAAAACAACACAGACAACAAATAAAATGAACTAGGAAGCATCTATAAACAAATTTTTCTTTCAAAAAAGACAAAAAGGTCTAGTTGAGACCAAAGCAAAAAAACTGAAGACTTTTTTTATCATCCAGGTAGAAAAATTGAGAAAAGAGAAAAATCATAAATCACGGAAAAGGAAATGATTGAGTTAATTTTATTTCCTCATGCGATGAATTGATGTATTGCTTATTGTGACAGGCCTAAACACGTCACCGTTCAAAGAAAAGCTTTAGGGAAAACTAAATCTATAAATGGAAAGCTGTGGTTCAACAAAGGTAAAAATAGTACGACCAACTGGGGGTACTGCACTGTGAGGTCCAAATGTCTCACCGACATGGACGTGGAGCGGTACGTTCAGGCATTAACACATCAACTTAGAGCACTCAGGGTTCACTTGGAGTCTAATATATTGCACGCACTAATAAATACAACGATAAAGGATCGATCAGTGTTACTCGCTTGACCTGTCAGTCATAATGTTATGCCTGATTGGTGTGTAATGTAATTAATATCAGTGCAGCTCCTACTGGTTTAACATTTTGTCAAATTTGTGTATTTTTGTGAGAACACAGTGAGAACTTGCACACAGCCACATACTGCTGACATGCCTGTAGTCGTGTGATGTTAGCAAAATCCGTCAGGATTGCGCTGCTGCACAAGCTCAACGTTTCCTTCTTATCAATTCAACAACTACATCGTCACTAAGCAGTTACTGCTCAGTGTTTTTCTTTCTCTTTAATTTGCAGTTTCTTTTTCAGGCGGTGCCATGACGTCTTCGAGCTTCTTCTGTCCTCCCTTGCTGACAGAGTAATTTTCCCTCAATCAGACAAATATCTGTTGCAGTTGTTGTACTTGTTAGATGGTTTAACAACAAATCAGAGCAAAGAAATATGCTTCGCCTGATCCTTCTGCCCGCTTGTCTTCTACCGTAGCTAATATTGACTGTATTTTATTTGATCAGTCCTGTCTGCTTTGTTAGCAAATATAAAAATAGGGGACACATTTTTGGGACTGTTTTATTTCTGCTGGATATGCAGTAGATCCCTGGTATCTGCAGAGGTTCAGAACCACATCTGTCTATAAAGAGCTAAAATTTGTGGATACCTGAAGCCTCCTCAAAAAAATGCTTATAACTACCTAAAGCAGTACAAACAGCAAATATACCTTAATATGGATTCATATTCACAGTGGAAACAGTCTTATCACTGACAAATAAGTTAACGTCTATAATCTTCATTATCTCCATTTTTAGGTTCAGGCAATCGGCGCCAAAGAAAATGGATGGTGCTCTTAGATCGGCTTGAAACACCAGCCAATGGCGTGTCAAGTAGCATTCTCTCTTGAATATTTCTGAAAATACGCACAAGTAGTCACAGTTTTTAATGAATAATGAAAAAATCCACCAATATGTGAGTCCACAGTTGGTGGATATTGTGAGTTTTGGTTATACTTTTTGTTGTCCATTACATATGGACCCTTTGGAATGATTTGCCCTTTGGCATGTTGCCCAAGTGGTTCATACGGTACATCTGGACTAAAACTAACCCTAAGTCCTGTCACTGAAAACAGGTTTTATAACAGAATACATAATGCTTCAATTAACATCAAAAACTACAGACAAGTGTAGAAATGTGTCAATTGCCACATTATGCCCAGTCATCACCGTGTCGCTCGAATCTTTTCATTAGGTGCCTCCGAACGACGCTGTACATACCAATGAATGAAAAAGGTGAAGTAATTTCTGTTTGGAGCCACTCTGAGTCTGAAGTCTCTGGATAATGTCACGTCAGAGCCCAAAGGACTCCATTCTTCTCCTGGCATAGAGGGAATAGGAAAAAGAGGGGGGGAAGGATAGGTAAACAGAGCCATTAGAGACAAATCTATTTCTGAAGAAAACAAAATCACATCATCAAACAAGGGAGAAAGAAAAATATGACCCTGCAGCCCTTCGGGCCTAGGCATTGCAATGATAGCGGACTATGGCATTTGTCTTTATCAGTCTGCCTTGAGGGAGGGAGAGGGTGGTGGGAAGGTGTGAGAGAGAAGAACAGAGAATGAGAGAGACTGCGAAAACAAAAAGCTCTGCACCTTCTTTACTCATCACAAAGTCGCAGACACATCTGTTACATTTTCGACTTGGAGTGACATGAACAGCATGGGTATGACTATTGCTCTTTCATACATGTTTTGTGGCTTCGCTGCTTGTGGGGCTTTCAGATGGTCATTCTTTAAATATAGCATAGTGAAGCACTCACTGGACAGAGAGCCACGGTCTCATCAGTCATGGCTCGCCTCGGGAGTCTTGCACAGTTTCATCAAAATGACAGGATTGACTTTCCAGATTTTCTCTTTTCTCTCTGACATTTGGGTGTTTATCCTGCTTTGCAAGACCAGCCCCACGAAACACTTCATTGGATCATGTACGCACCTTAAAAGAACTCTGTCTCAGCTAACGCGGGCCAGAAAGACCTTCAAATATTTATATATAAAGCTGCGTATATATTGTTTTCTCCACCTGTGAGCTAATCATTCTTAAGCTGTCAGTATTCTGTCTCTATAAATACTCCTATTTACGGAGTATTTTCCTTGGTAAATAGGCCACAGACAGGTCTAAAAAATATTTTAGTCTGACATAGGGTTAGATGATTTTGCCTCCTTTCGGTGCCCAAATTGCTAAACGTTGTTTTGTTTTACTTTTTTAATTCATGTGGACTTAAGTGTGAGCCCGACCTCTATGCTTACTTTTTCTTTTAGAGTTAATTTCTATCATTTGCTCCTTTTACATGGAAATACATCTGCCGCTGGATACATTGGGAACATTGTATCCCATTTTTAAAAAATTGAAGAAACATCAGACACTCCAAATTAATCGTTTCTCCTCCTCTCTTCTCTGTTATCTTAAAAAGCTTTCATCAAATAATCAGAGTGCTTCTTTGTCACGTTCTTGTGGTATCAAACAAGAATAACAAAACTTTTAATGGAATTAATAGTTAATAACTACTAGTTTTTTTTTGTGTTTTTTACCCCTTTTAGCACCAGCAAACAACAGATGTACATGATAAACAGGGTACAAATGATAAACAATGAAATACATTGTTACAGTGAATATCCTGTCCTTAAGGAGTAATAATAATGACTCCTTATGACTGTTAGCTTTATAATGTTCTCCCATTATAAAGCTAACAGTTGCAGTTTTGGAAGTATTTATGAAACCCACCAACCCACCACAGTCGCACAAGTTGAAAATTTGATCCAATGTTGGCATTTGAGGAAAAGTTAAAAGGAATTAATACGGTGAATTTCATAGCCTTCCACTCAATAGGTTCCGAGAAAAGTCAGGGGCAATCCACCGACTCCCCAAAGTCATTAGGATTCATTGCAGGGAATCAGAAATGTCAGGGCAGTCCATCTAATAGTTTCTGAAAAGAAGACCAAAGGGCTGAACAAATGATATTGCCATCCCCAAAAGGTATTTGCATCTTTCCTTTTATTTCGTATCAGGTACATTTATGTCATAGCAAAATGCACTGTGGAGATTTTATTATTATTATTATTATTATTATTATTATTATTTTTGTGCATGTTGCAATGCAGTCTGCCCAAAATCAGAGCTGATTCCAAGGTCTGGCAAATGCCTCATCATTATGTCTCTCCAATGTCATTCATTTTTTAGATTTTTTTTTTTCCCTTCTGCCTGGAGCGGAGTAACTCAGAGAGACTGTATGCATCGCATCCCCACCCACAGCTATTTAGTGGCTCTGCTGTTTTCTGCCTTTCTTCTCCCCCTGTTCGGTTTGAATACCCCTGGGAAATTTGGCTGTGTCTGAGATCTTTTTAGTCTTGCTGACCGGGTTTTATTTCCCCTCACCAGTCTGCAGTTTGCCGGGGCGCTCCAACTAACTCGGACAGCTAATTGTCTGCAGAAGGGATGTTAGCCTAACTCTGTGTTGCTGAGTGTGATCTTAATGTTGTATGGTTGAAAACACACGTGTGTGAAGATGTTTTGCTTTGTTTTTTTTTGTTTTTTTTGGGGGGTAATTTAAGGTGCCCCCTTGAAATAATCTACTACACATAAACTAGCTAGACAACATTTTAGTCAACCTATTTGGAGGGGTGTGGGAAGAGAATGCAATTACAAGCACCTTTGCTTTTTCACAAAATGCCCAGGTTGTGCTTTCCACAACTGCCATGGGGATATTAAGAAACGGGAGGATATTAAAGCAGCAACATCAGAACTTGCATCTGACATCTGAGCAATGTGTAGCAGAAGGCAGGGGGTATGATAGTGCCAGCATCATCTGAAAGCTCTGCCAGTGCTTTCTGAGTGAAAGGACAACACAGCCTTGTGCGACTGGTGAGCTATCTGCCATCTGGACACAGTTGCATGACTCAGAAGTCTTAATTAGAAACTCTTTCTCTGTTCACATTAAACAAAGGTACCCACACCTTTTGTAGTTTTTGTCGTTTCTTGCTTGTCAGGTGTTCTCGAAAGGGAAGGGAATGCAACATGGATATGGAAGCGTTCACCAAAAGCCTTAATTCATATCCTAAAGTTGTGTCCATCAAGTTTCGCAAGATGGATTTATTTATACATTTCTCGCAATTTCAGCTTTGAAAAACTGCCAAGTAGCGGACTAATGGTGATGGATGTTGTGATAGTTGCACTCTTATTTTAGCTCTGCAAGACTGAATGGAAAGGTTGTAATTTCTCTGCCTATTTCTCCCCCCTCTGCCCTCTTCGCTTCAGGTCAGAACATTGCTTTCCCTCCGGTGGCTCTGTGGGTTACTGTAGGCCTGGCCGTGTGTCTGCTGGGCCTGCTCATTGCTCTGGCTGCCGTCTGCCGAAGGAAGATCAAGGAAAGCTGCGAGGAGGCCAGGAGAGAAGGTAGGAGGAAAAAAAACAGGTGCAGGTTTAAGCCTCTCGTATTTTCTCTCTGTTTACTGTTGATGATACAGTTGAGCTCTGGTATTGAAATCATTATCTGGGGGGCTGCCTTGCTTATCACGAGCCAGAAAAGGTGAATCAAGTCGCAGACTTAGGCTACGTTCACACAGCAGGCGAATGCAACCCAAATCAAGTGTTTTTCATAGCAGGCTAAACGGCACCATTCCCACCTTTTCACCGCTCCCCCCCCCAAAAAAAAAAATCAGAATTGTGGTACTAAGTCGGGAATGTATCTGATAATTTTCAAAGTGTCTACAGACTGAATATCCGACTTTTGTGACATGGACACTTCCATATCCATGTTGCATTCACTTTCAAGGACACCTGACAAGCAAGAAGAGACAAAAGCTACAAATGTATTTTATCCGACTTTTATGACGTGGACCTGAGACGCATCTCAATCTTGTGTAAGCAGCTAGTTGCGGTAAATTTAGACGTAAAGAATGGCTGAAAAAAATAATTAGGAAAGAAGTCTGTGTCAGTGGAGCTCATCGCACATCGTCATCCAAAAAACTCCTGGCCTAGAACTACGGATCCAAACAGACTTCTCATCAGAAGTTGCAGTCAGTTTTCCACAAAACACCTTTGGCTTTAGTTGTGCTTTCTCTTCATTAGTCCATCGTCTTGTCATGATCTTGTGACGACACTTTTGGCTCTTTTGCTGAGTAATTTTAAAATCTATCCATAGAAGGCGGCATCCATTAGTACTTCACTAAACATTACGCTGCTGTGTGACATCATTGTTCTTCTTCTTCTGCGCCTTGGAGTCATAAACACACAGAAGTTCAATTATGTTCGCAACATTCGGTAGCATTAACTAACACAGAAAATAAAAATTGGATTTCAGCAAAAAATCAAAATCGAACATCAAGACTTGCTGTGTGAACGTAGCCTTAGATTAAAGTCGTACTTAAGTTGGAACAATTACAATAAGTCTAGTTTCAACTCGAATTATTAAAGCTGATTCTTAGACGAATGTTGAAAATGTTCCTTTAAAAAAAAATTCTATTTGATTTAATTGAGTGAAAGCGTCCCAGTATGTGAGCTGTAGACAGCAATCCAGCCAGGAGATAGAAATGCCCTTTCAACTCTTCTAGAGTCGTTGATTAAGTTGAACATTCTGGGGCGGAAATGATTAATCGGCTTAATCGTGATGAATCTATTACTGAAATAATTGTCAGCTAATTTAGTAATCGATTACTTGTTAACTGGAGTATACAGACTCAAAAAAGGCAATTTGCTGACATTACAACATATTCAGAACAGTAATTAAGCCAAAACTGTACAAAAAATGTATACAGTTTGCATTTAAAAACACTTGTCTGTAAATACATTTTACCAAAAAGTCCTCAAGTCACATAGTTTTATGTGCACCTGGTTCAAATTCTGTAAAATAAAGTCACTGCAGATGCATATTTTGCTAGAGATGATCAATTGTTCACTAAAGTGATGCTATTTTATTGCATTTTAGGCAATTAAATCCATATTTTTTTATTTATTTATAACTTTTAAAGTTTTTTTTTTTTTTTTTTTACAATTTTTCTAATATTGTAAAAAAAGAAGAAAAAAGGCTTAAATAAAAAAAGTCAGCAGAATGTGATTGTATTTAAATACGATTAACAGATAAATCCATAGATTAACCAACAGCTAAAAAAAACAAAAAACAATGTGTTGCAGCCATACAGCATTCGTTCAAGTCCTCCAGTAATGTGTGGACAGTGCTTACGCGTGTTGTGGCGTCGGGCGAGGGGAGGCACAAGAGGAGCACAAAAGACTCAGCTGTAAGCAGTGATGAGACGTTAGCCGCTCAAGGAACTTTGAGAATCCAGAGGGAGTTTTGATTAATGCATCTAGCAGGATTTCGAATGGCGGGACACGTATCTGTGACAGGGAGGAACATCATTACTCGGGTCCAGTAATTAGCATCGCAGAATAGCCGAGTGTCCCCGCAAGTGCAGAAGGAAAAAGTTTTGAAATGAGATAGATGCTGCAAAGCCACCAGCTCTGCTGTAATGAGTTCTGCTCAGAGTGGAGGAGACATTTAAATAAAGGTCAGCCAGAGTCTGCACCAGGGCCCAGAGGTTTAAAAATAAATATGGAAGTGACACAGACTCAGAGGAAAGAGTAAATAGCTGCACGGAACATATGAAATCAAATGAAATGGAAAGAGAGAAATATAATGCAGTTCCTCCCACTGGCGAGGGCCTCCGAGGGTTGTGGGGCCCCCTTTTCTTCAGCAGACTGGATGAGGTGCTGATTCCCTCGCCAGCAGCCCGGACACTGAAGGCGGGATTCATTATGTGGTCATCCACTGTCTGCCTTATTGAAATGTTAAATCTTTTCCTTTTTTTTTTTTTTTTTTTTTTTTCTTGTGTCCCCTGCCGGCAGTGCTTCTGGAGTCTTAAGGGTTTTTCCAGTCACAGACCTGAACACTTTCTTTACAATGGCGCAGACTATTATAATCCTGACGGCAGGGATTGCGTATGAACGTGGAAGGGAAGAACGGGCTCAGAAACACACATCTAGCGCTGCGGCGGAGCGCAGCAAAACACAGACGTGCAAACTAATTGTGGTTGTCTCATCTTTTAATGGTATTCTCTGGCCTAACCAGATTGAAGTTGACTCTCTCTTCACTGTGACTGGATAGGGAGGGCTGGAAAGGTCAGTAAATGTGGAGAAGTGGGTAAGTCATTTTTCTTCCCTGTCATAATCAATGTGGCGCACCAGAATGGGTATCATAACAGAGCAGAGCAGCTTGTGGTGTTGCAGTTTTTCCCCGAGTCAGTGTCAGTGGGTGTCTGAGCGCCAGCGTGGCTCTGTTCTCTTAGATATTCTGTTACCTCCTTGGACATCTTTATGTAATGACTGTGTAAAAGAGGCTGCGCATGCCTCCGCTGGCCCTAACCGAAGTCAGTCATCCATCACTCTTAAGCTCTTTTTACATTCAGACAAGCATGTGATTTAATCAAACCTTCTCTTGGGATCATTCAGAATTGACATGGGACAGATCCCCCCCCGCCTCCCCCCTCAGTGTGAGAAAAATAGCTCATATCGGAGGCTATGTTGTCCCCCCCCCACCCTGGCTGCCCGCACCCTGCTGTGGGCTTTCAACAATGGGGCACACATGCTTCACAGAGGTTAACCTTTTGGTGAATAAGCTTTGCTTCGGGCCAAATGCTATCATTGATCAGCTGCGTGTGCATGCGACTCGAATGGAAAAACTAATATTGGTCGTTTGTGTCGTTTCCGACCAAAACCCTGGCTAAAAAAAAAAAGCTTTTTTGGAAAGCAGCACATGATTATGTCTTTGTTTACAAAGAGCTAGTTTTGAAAAGTATATAATTATTCAGACATGCTGCTCAATTGCAGGACTCGTATAGCTGTGTGTCCCAATGCGCATACGTATACGTTTATTTGTGTCTGTAAGAAATAATTAACCGAACCTCAAATTGGTATACAAGGCCTTGTAAAAGCATTCAGACTCATTAAACTTTTTCATGGTTTGAACTTTTTCCGTTTTCTTTCCACCTTTGTTATTGTGTTAAGACTTATTTACAAATTACAATATGAAATTTATATCTAGGCCTGTCGCTGTAAGCAATAAATCAATAATATATGCGTGATAGGTTAAAATGAGCTCAATAATTTCCATTTGCATGATTTATTGTTTGTTTCTTTTCTCTCTCTTTCTACCAAAAACTGGATGATAAAAGTCTTCAGTCTGGTGTTTCGGTCTAAACTAGCCCTTTTTTGATGGACAGTTTTGTTTACAGAGAGTTCATAAATTCGTTGTATTTATTGTTTGTTTTGTTTGTTTATTTTGGATGTTTAAAATGTCTTCCAGTCCCAGCGTAAAATGTTCATTAGAATTTAAAGTGTAATGATATCTGAGAATATATCCCTGCGCTAATATACCATTACCATTATAATGCTGGGAAATGATGTCAAAACAACATTATTGTTTATCGCAATGACTTCTGGGAAAATGTATCGTCTAACACAGTTTGTTATCGTGACAGGCCTATCATATGTTTCTACTTCATAGAAACATATGTTGCTGCAATTAGAGTTCAGAGTCTTTGGGGGTATCTCTCTTCCAGCTTTCCCATGCGTAGAGAGTGACATTTCTGCCTAATTTCCTCTGCAACGTAGTTCAAACTCAGTTAGATCTGAAGGAGAGCATCTGTGAACAACGATTTTCAAGTCTTGTCCCAAACTATCAATTTGATGTAGGTCTGGATTTCGAAGAGGCTGTTCGATTACGTAGATGCACTTAAACTAAACATCAGCAACCTTCACCTTTAAGAGCCATCCCTGCCTTGTCTTACCAAATACGTTATGTTCAAGACCACAAATTCACAGCACAATTTGGTCTACTTACCATAGAAAAAAATATTGTTCTATGACTAAATCAAGAAAGAGCAGTTTCATTTCTATTTTTAGATATTAGAATATGTTTTTTTTTTTTTTTTGTTTTTTTACAAAAGGAGAAGAAATGCATTGTCTTGAATTCTATATTCATGGTAAATAAAAAAAAGTAGTTTGTGACTTAAAACAATGTTAAATGACCTCTAGTTTAAACCCCGCATATAGAGTGTTTAGAAATGCATTATTCTACTGGAGCTTGAATCTCAAACCTTTTCAACAGCTGACAAGTTTTATTTCACGATTACGTTGTATTTAGTCCTTTCCGTATTCCCATTAACTCTGAGCCACTCCCTTTGTCTCTAATGAAGAAAAGCGGCCCCACAGCATGATGAGGCCAC
Source organism: Girardinus metallicus (assembly GCA_903067095.1). Taxonomy (NCBI): domain Eukaryota; kingdom Metazoa; phylum Chordata; class Actinopteri; order Cyprinodontiformes; family Poeciliidae; genus Girardinus; species Girardinus metallicus. The sequence goes on along the minus strand of CAEGAE010090960.1, from coordinate 5,485 downwards.
CACCATGTTTAACTGTTGAGACGATGTGTTCAGGGTGAGGCGCGGTGTGTTTCCTACCATATTTAGTATTTTCAAGGATTGAACTTGAAGTTTTATGAAGAGCTCTACAAGGCACCGATTTAGAAAGCCACATTTAACAACTCGTGCCGCCTAACGTCAATATCTAATCAAATAAAAATCACATGCAGAACGAAGGACGACGCAAAACATTAACATTCTTCTGGCCTCGGCTAGAAGAATGTAGCCTTCCTCTAACTCTCCGTTTGTTTATGCATTTCGTCCATCTTTCCCACTCAGGCAGTAGCTGCCCTCTTTCTCGCCGCCACATGTTGTAAATGTAGCCAGCTGGGGGTTTGAAGTTGTTTCACTCTGTGTACGACGGAGGCATCTCTCAGTCACTTCTCTCTGGCTGCCCTCATATTCACCCTGACCTTAAGGTGCCTTTAAATGAGCGTCACTCTACTGTCAAAGCGTCTTCCCCTGAGGTGCTTCTGCCACTGCCTCACTGCTAAGAGGCTCCATGCATCTGCGGTAATTTTACACTGCAATTCCCAGTTTGTGAAGCAGTGTGCGCAGGGCATTTTTGCATTTATTTCCTCTCTACGAAACATTTTTGCTTCCTTTTTGCATTAAAGTTGCCAGCATAATATTGCCGTTATTTTTCCAGAGAACTGCACAGCTCCACGTTAGAATCCATAAACCTGTTATATCGCCGTTGAGAGGGAAACGATTTCATACGGAGCAAAACAGTGGAAGGCGCTTTAAATATGCACATGCGCAGGCTGTTTGAATCTTGATATGCAACACTTTGTGCTGCCGCTTTCATAACAAGACGTCTTTTATTAATCTCCCAAGAGGACACCGGTCTCGGCAGTCAGAGTTCGAGGGAAATTGCGCTAAAATGCGTCAATTTAAAACACATAGATTTAGTTGCTCCGGCATTTAGTTTTGCTCTATAAAGAGTTTATTCTGAAGCCACAGAGAATGCAGATCCACGTCTTGAACACATGCAGGTGGATATTTTTAGCCCGTATCCACATGCATGTCCTGTGACAGCCATCACTACTTGGGTTACCTCCTCCCCACCCCCCACCTTACTGTGTTGACAGTGGGTTTTCTGAAAGCCAGCAGCTAAAGTCTAATGTGATTAGAGTCTTTGTGAAAGTGCTGGATGGGAGGTTAAAGGCTGGACGTGACTCAGCATGCGTGTGTGTGTGTATGATGTGATGGGGAAGCATTGTGTGGCGGCATCATCGTCATATAGCTCATTTTATCGTAGCTTGTCCTTCGAGCTGTGAAGGATCCGCTCGCTGTTGACTCGCAATGACATGACGCCATGGTGCGGCCGGCTTTGTGCTGTGGCTCCCGCTGATAATGGAACCTCTGTCTCCCCACAGCCGAAGAGGCCAAGGAGCTGGAGGAAGAGGAATCAAAGACAGGTCAGTCCATTCCTACCTGGTCAAGTCTCATTTTCTCACAGTTGAAGGGCACCTGTTAAAGTTCTACAACTTTCCTCCACTTATTCACGCACTTTGCGTGGCGTGAGATGGGGCAAACAGAAACAAACTAAAGCATTTAAGATTCATATTTATTGTTGGCCACTTTGCTTGACCTCTTTTCATTGTATGAACCAATGAAACACTTTTCTGGTTCTGGTCCACACCGAGTTCCTTTAAATCAAGACTAAAAACTCACCTTTTTGAACCACAATTAATGGAACAATGACCAACATATATGATTTGTATTGATGTCTTTGATCATGGCACAAAATGTAATATTTGTCCTCAGATTGGTGACTGTATGATGTTGTTGTCACTTCTTGTTTGTGATTTTATGATGTAAAGCACTTGGAGCTGCCTTGTTGTTGAAATGTACTTTACAAAAAAGGCTTGATTGATTGATTGATTGATTGATTATCCAGATTACATGGTTGATTTAGTAAAAAAAAAAAAAAAACATGATTCGGAGAATAAGAAGGTAAGTGATTCGATCTACTGTTTCCAGCCCTGTCATCTGGAAAGGCTGAGCTAATCTCTGCTTGGAAAATCAAATTAATAGACGCAGAAAAACATCCCATGTAATATGTGAAGTCATGCGAGTAGAGAAGGAAAAGAAAAACAAAACAAAAAAAAAAGACTGTTGACTCTTTCAATTTGTACATGTTAATTTAATTTAATTTAACATTTCCAAGAAACTAGTTAATGAACAATAAAGAGTCAGAGAGAATAAAACTCTGCCTTTTCTGTATAGTTAATGGTAATAACTTAAACTCTAATAGACGTTTGAGATCCAGTTCACAAATCAGTTTCTACGACGGCAATATTTTGTCATTCTGGCTGCAACGTTAGAGACACGTTTTAGCTGTTTTTGTGTTTATTACCGGATTGAACATACAGAAATGGTTCCTGCGTAGCTTCTGACTGCTGCTTTGCTTTAGTACTCAGCATATGAAGCGTTGGAGGTGAACCTTTATGGACAGTTCAATAATCTATTGCTTGGCTAAATAAATTAACAGCTTTATGAAAGAAATGATTAGAAATTAAATATGACTTTGGCAAAGTTAGGTAAAATGGTGACAATAGCATTTCATCATCTAATGCAAGATAAGAAAGCTAGTGCTAATTGTCCGGTTGAGGTCTTAACTATTGTAGATACATGTTGGAAACGGGTCTGGTGATGTGCGGAGGTCACCATGGAAACAGGGACACACAAAACTATTCAGACTCACGCTTCCTTTCATTAAGCACTTAGTTTGCAAAAAATCTGGGGTGAACTGACGGCACCAGCGCATAGCTGGGCTACTTCCATACTGATAATCACAGCACAATTGCACCCAAATGCATTACGAATAGTTTATTTTATCTTTGAAAATGCTACACAAACACTTAATTAACCCTCAATCACAAACCAAAGATGAGTTTCCAGTGTTTAAGAAAGGTAATGCTAGGTAAGCTGACCATTAGTTCGATTAGGTAGATTTGCCTTGCAAACAAAAAAACCTGTGACCATTTAAATACAATAAAATACTTACGAAACGATTCCAGAAAGATGTAGATTAAACACTAAAATGCCCAAACATGAAGACTGGACATGCATCTTTTGACAACTGTCATATAATGCAGTGAATAAATAAATGGAGAAAAGTAATTCCAGAATCAAAGAACAAATGAGAAAATGCAACGCAAATGAATATGTGTTGTTGGACAAAAAAAAATATTTCAACATTGTGATTCAAGGAGACAGGCTGCAGCAAAAGGTAATCAGTTTTATCCACCATTGATGCTCAGTTCAAACAGAATCCATCTGTCTTTTTGGATGAATCTGTCGATAGAAAAGCCAAATCAGACGGGGAAAAGCCAAGCCACTGACCAGAAAGCCCAACCAGGGGCTGAGGAGCTCAACCAGGGATTTATCTGCAAATTAGCCAGTGGCTAGAAGGCTTGTGTATTTTAACACTGACTGTGTGCTGCCCCTGGCCACATAAACATGGCTGGGAAAATAACCCATAATCGTGTTGCCTTAAGTGAGCGGCCTTTTTTCGATTGTTTTTTTTTTTTTTTTTTTTTTTGAAGCTAACTGAATTAAAAAAAAAAAAAAAAAACATTTCCACTTGCATACAACTTACTTGACCCAGACATTTCCTCCAGCAGTAGCATCTCCTGAGAAAAACGGAGGCTGGGAACCGAGTTCATCCTTTCCGAAAAACGGCTAACAAAATCCCAAGTCAATGAACTTTTTAACAACACATATCTTCTAATAGGATAGCTGTCTTTAAAGTAAAAAGTGAAGTTCATGACAATTTGACATCCTTCTCAAGATAATCGTTTGCATCTCTTAGTACCTGTTCCTCCAAAAATCGCCTCTTCACCAGTTAGGACTGATTGGACCAGTGGCGCAACAACCCACTGACTGAAAATGAAAATACGATTGACTGACCAAATTATTATCACGTTCTTTAGTTTGGAAGTTATTTTAGATTAAGACTGAATGTTTTCAGACAAGTATATTCTTTATCTGAAATCCTGCCTATATAGAGAATAACTGTAAAATACACCTTTCCAGCAGAAAACCCAACTCAAGCTCATTTCATATCGTTATATGGAGATTTCTTTGGGTTTTTTGAAAGTCCTGCTAATTTCCCACTGATCAATATCAACACAAATATTTTCACTATACTTAAGCTCTATTTGCCCAGTATGGTTAATTGTGACAATTTCTACACAAGGTGCTGCACATTATTGGATTTTTTTCTTTAAATTCAATTATGTGAAAAGGGTTAGCAGAGCTGTAGAATTGACAGAAATGCAGCAGCTCGTTCAAATGAAAATAAAAAGGCAGCAGGAAAATGAAGATGAACTTTTTTTTGTTGTTGTTGCTTTTTTCATCTTCATCTGGTGGTGATTTTATGTTAGCCTCCAAAAGTTTTGGCAGATGATTATTTGGTTTTGTTTTTGCATGAGAAGAGCTTTAATATGTCCAGTGTGACACATAATATATTCAGGGAGGTAACTTCCAGCCTCTAAAATGTTTTCCCAGTTCTTTCATTAGAGCTGTGCAAAGTAACAAAGAAGTCCAGTAAAATTTTAATACGGGATTAGTGGAGAATTTTGTATGTCAACATTGTCACGAAAAACAATGTCCGACAGTCTCACCGAAAGGAGAAACGTTTGCTGTATTTCACTAGATGTAACGCAATAATCCCGTCTTCTTTCACTCTGTTTGACTCTTCATCCCAGAATCTGACTCCCTTTTTCTTTTTTCTCCCTTGTGGCATTTTGCCTCTGCCAGCAGTTTACCTTGTAGCCAAAGGAAGAAGAACATCTAATTTAAACTCTCATCATGAAAACAGAATCCTCCTTTCAAATCTCTGATTTGCTGAGTATTTACATTTGGCCTCATAGGAGCGCTGCTGAACCGAGACAGGAAACTGCTTTGTGTGCTTCTTTTTGCATGATTAGGGTGATTGTGATATTTTGCTTGGCAGAAATATGACCTTATGAGTCCTGAATTAATTTTTCCATTAGCACTCAGGGCGAGCCTCTTCTGCATTACTAGCTTCAGTGACCAACCCTCGCGGTCTTGGAACAGTCCTCCCTCAAGCATTAATGTCATTAGAGTTATTCATTTGACTTTTTTTTTTTTTATTTTGATTGAATTATTTAGCCTTTCGGTGAACGCCAAAGTTAATACCATGTGATTTTAATAAGCCGAGAGGTGAAGGAGAGTCTGTGAGTGAAGGGGGACAATGGCTTTTATTCTCCACTCCCTCTCTCATGAATGTTTCAGAGGGGAAGTCTGTGCAGCCAGGAGCAGGGTCAGCCATCCCACAACTAGTAAGACTTAATATAGTGCAGCTGTAGCTAAAGGCGCCTGCATGCCGCTGACGCGACGCAACGTCGTCGCCACGCTTGCCCCCCCCCCCCCCCCCCCCCCCCCCCCCCCCCCCCCCCCCCCCCCCCCCCCCCCCCCCCCCCCCCCCCCCCCC
>CAEGAE010090959.1:0-18916 GCA_903067095.1 Girardinus metallicus | reverse complement strand
ATCGGTGTATGAATGTGTGAGCGTTTGTGTGAGCGAATGGGTGAATGACTATAGTGTAAAGCGCTTTGAGTGGTCAGAAATGATCGGAAAAAGCGCTGTATAAGTTCAGTCCATTTACCATTTACCATCATTTTATAATAACGTTTATTTAGCTATACAGCAATTACTTTTAGTGATATTAATAAATAGTAATGCAACAGACAAAGTAACAGTGAAAAAAAAATGTAACGCCTGTATATTTAATGCTTGTGTGTTTTTACATTAGTATTTAACATCTATCAGAAAGTACGACTTTCTGATAGATGGTTAGACGCTTGTGCTAAAGAAACCCTAACCTTGAATAAGACACAAACGGAATAGTGTCATTTTTTTTGATTTTACACAAAACACTACCATGCAAGTTTCTTGTGGGAAATTTTGTTGAATGAAAACACAATGGCCTGTGCTGGACAGTCAAGGAAGTGCAGCGTAAACATTGACTTGGACCTGCAGAACTTTTAAACCTGAAAATGACACATTTATAGTATTTTTCCTGCTACAAAAGTGTAAAAACTGCATTTATTTTAGTGATCAAGCTAATATTCCAACACAGCCGTGTTATAGTATCCTAACTGTCCGTCCTGTGTCCTCAGGGCTCGGTGTGTGACTACCTGAAAGCCAACATCCTCTCCTGGTCTGAGCTCTGTCTCATCGCTCAGACGATGTCCCGAGGTCTGGCCTACCTGCATAAGGATGTACCTGGACACAAACCTTCCATTGCTCACAGGTAGGGCGTCTCATCCAAGTACAGAAGTTAAACCACAGGCACACAGAAGGTTTTCAGTCATCTTGTTCTTTCAGGGACTTTAAAACAAAGAACATCCTCCTGAAGTCTGACCTGACGGCCTGCATCGCTGACTTCGGCCTTGCTCTGAGATTCGAGGCTGGGAAATTTTCGGCGGCGAACCACAGACACGTGAGTCCTCCAGAGAAAAGTTCTGATCTGTAGTCTCCTCTAAAGGGCTGTTGCTAGGTAACCTGCAGCTGATCTCACCACTCTGGTGGCTGACGGGTAAAAACATTTAGCTATTCAGAAGTGGGACTGAAATGGTTAATTGATTATTGAAATAATTGTCAACTAATTTAGTAATTGATTAATTAACTAGACTATGCAGACTCAAAAACAGTCATTTTGCTGAAAGAACAACATAGTTACAATAGTCCAAACTGTACAAAATGTATATACGTTTTGTTCCATCAAATTTTCATTTTTTGTGTATTTCTAATATTGTAAAAAATAAGCTTAAAAAGAAAAATCAGTAGAATGTGACATTACTCGAATAATCGATAAACGATCAAATTAGGTCTTAGTGTCAATGATTCTTGAGTTTTAGCTCTACTTTTAAGTTATTTTAGATCAGTTTTATAAAAAAAAGCAACCTCTTTTGCGTAATCTTGGATGTTTCTACGTGTCCAGGTGGGGACCCGGCGCTACATGGCCCCTGAGGTCCTGGAAGGGGCCATTAACTTCCAGAGGGATGTCTTCCTGAGGATAGACATGTACGCTGTGGGCCTGGTGCTGTGGGAGCTCGCCTCACGCTGCAAAGCTGCTGACGGTAATAAACACAACCCGACTTGTTGGGCTAGAACATTAAAATACTTGAAGAGTTTAACAACTGCATGATCAACTGTGGTTCACACATTTATCAGAACCAAACGGATTTGGAGTGGAGCTCCCTCCAAAACATACCAAGTCTGGATTCAGTCTGGACAAGTTCAGCCTGTTAAGTAGGCAGAGCGGCTGCTCATCCTTAAGAAGTCTTAAATTTATATAAATAAAATTAAGGCCTTAAAAATATTTTAAAAAGTTAATTGGCCTGTAATACTTTAATTACAGGTCTTGAATTTTCTCCTGACAGGATTATTGAATCTTGTTTATTCTGAGGTTTTTTTTTTTTTTCTACCATTCAAAACTTTGAGTCTCACTCAAACATCTTCGTTGCGTTCTGTGGTTTGAGGCTACCGCTAACATCCTGCTCATATCCGGTTCTGCTCCATGTCCAGGTCCGGTGGATGAGTACATGCTGCCGTTTGAGGAGGAGGTGGGCCAGCACCCGTCTTTGGAGGACATGCAGGAGGTGGTGGTCTTCAAGAAGTTGAGGCCGACCTTGAGGGAGTGTTGGCAGAAACATGCAGTGAGTTCATACTACGCTACCCAGCATGCACCACTGTCTTAACAACTCAAACTGATGAAATAACAGCCATGTTAGAAATTGCGGATGTTTGTTACTGGTTGGTCTCTGACTGGTGTTGTGGACATGTTTGTTACTGGTTGGTCTCTGACTGGTGTTGTGGGCGTGTTTGTTACTGGTTGGTCTCTGACTGGTGTTGTGGGCGTGTTTGTTACTGGTTGGTCTCTGACTGGTGTTGTGGACGTGTTTGTTACTGGTTGGTCTCTGACTGGTGTTGTGGACGTGTTCGTCTCCCCTGCAGGGTCTGGCTCTGCTCTGCGAGACCATCGAGGAGCTCTGGGACCACGAGGCCGAGGCTCGGCTGTCGGCTGGCTGCGTGGAGGAACGCGTGGCGCAGATGCAGCGGCAGACCAACGCCACCGCTCCCGAGGACCTCGTCACGGTCGTTACCATGGTAACCAACATGGACTATCCTCCAAAAGAATCCGGGCTCTGATGGGAAACATTGACTTCTACCTGCAGGTAGAAGGTAGTCTGAAACCCGTGACGTAACTTTGGCACTGCAAAATATAAGACTTGAGAATCATGACGATGATGATGGACAGTGATGGATTTCAGGGCGAAACTAAGACCTGGTTCTGCTGCTGATGGACAGTCGGACTTAAGGGTTTTCTTTAACACTAACTTGCAGTGGAATCAGAGGAACCGGAGGATGATGGTTCAGTTTCCAGGTGAATTGTTGACCTCGTTTTTAATCTTCTGGAAAGCAGAGAATCATTGCTGAAGACTTTCTGTGAACACTTCCTTCCCACAGATGAGTTGTCTAATCTACAGGAACCTGAGGAACCTTTTCTGTTCCTGTTGAAGATCTGCTGCTCAACTGAAGAACTGACCTGTTTAGTGTTTCATGACCACCATCTCAGGACAACTTCAAATGTTTTAGGAACTAAATTATTTATTGATGATCTGAAAAAATGATCAGTGTCTGCTCCGCCGATTCAGCTGACTTTATTTTATAGTTTTAATACAATCCACTAAGTCTGTGACAAAGCAATCCAGATGTTTCCAGTGTTTGTAAAATAATAAAAACACAGTTTTCAAGATTTGAGAGTTTTCATTTTTCTCTGGTGTTGGAACAGCCAGCAGCGTCCCGATGCTGGTTTTTTCAAAACGGAGAATGAATACTTCAGCTTAGATACTTGTCGAAGTGTCTAAGCTTTAAAGTGCTGAAGCCAAGTACTTAATAAGTTGGTACTTTACATCACAGAACAGCTGTTGAAAACTTATTTAGAGCAAAGTGGCTTCTTTTCTTACAGTTCTGACTGTATTAACAAATTATAGCACGAGATACACTGTGTCATACTTACAGAAGACAATTTTTTTCTGAGCATGCAGTTGCCAAATTTAAATTAAGATATAAACTAACACGCACAATAGTAAAACATCTGTATGATGGCATAATGTTATGCTGTTCTGTGTTTCACTGGGACCGGGTCTTTAACGCATTCATTTTGGCTACTTAATTACATAGATTTTAATATGTTAAAAATGTCAATGCAATTAATCAAATTTTTGTTGTTTTTACATGAAAATTTTAGCTGGAATTTAGACCGAGCAGCTGTCTGTTTCTGACATGTAGAAACTACAGAGCTTTATTACTTTATCCTGGCTTATTAACAGTAGCTGCTCATTTTGTAAGTTCAGCTGTTTTTTTTTATTAATTGAAGATGTTGCACTTCTCATCCAAACGATTTCTTTAGTGTTTTATGGGTTGGAAATATCAGGCTTTAATGTTGTAGTTGGGACAATCAGAGACACTGAGGTTCTTTGAGTCCCTCACACAGCTCAAGCTTTTCTATAAGGCAACACACCGAACTTCCTGTTTATCTGAAATGTTCACCTCTAACGTCCTTAAACCTACAAGCAACAAAACTGAGCTCCTCCTTTTAGGAACCAAATCTGTATCGTCCAAAGCTGACAGTTTTTCCCTTTCATATGATGGTTCTACTCTCCAACTCGGCTCATGTTAAGAGTCCATGTCATCCTCGACGGCACTACATCCTTCACCTCTCCTTTCACTCTTACAATATGACCCATTCTGTTTATTTCCACCTCCATATTAATCCTCTTTGTTCCTCTCATCCCTCACACTCCATGTCTGATTGTCCATGACCTTGTCACCTCCCTCATCGACTACTGCAACTGTCTTCTCTTTGGTCAACCTCAAAAATCCGTCCATGAGCTTCAAGTTGTACAAAATTCATAATATCTCATTAAAGAGTGATATGCAGTTGCTGCTAGTGAATAAACCGTCCATTTGTTTTCATCAAAGCTGCATCCAACTCAACAAATAAACCGAAATTATTAAATTGACAAGACAAATAAGATTTGTAGAATTTATTCAAACTTCTGATCGAACATTGCACTTCGTCTTTAATCAAAAATCATCCCAATTGTTCCTTTTACATCAAAATCACACCATCTCTAATCCCACAATAGTTTAAACATGCTTAACACTGTATCATATTGCATGGCAACTACCATTGTAATGTAATATCGGTTAAAATAATATAAAAAATGCAAAGCAGGTTTATTTGTACAGCCCATTTGCACACAGGGTGATTTAAAATGCTTTACATAAAAAAAAAAAACAGATGAAAGACATCATGTAATAATATGAAAAACAATTATATAGCAGAACCTTTTACATAAAAAAATCAAGTACCCTGAACATACAACTGCAGTAAAAAGATTTAGTTCTGATTTGAAAATAAATCTTCAACAGAATCAAATTTGTCCAATCATGCGTTTTAATGACATTAAAGGACATTATTGCAACACCGTCAACATTCTCTCTCCTAAACCTGCTCCATCTCACTATTTTCTCTTCATCTCAGTTTAAATCTTCTCAATGAAGTCGTCCCCAAAGTCGACCATTTTCCTCAGAGCGCTCAGGATCAGAGTATCAACATCATCGTTCATGTCGATTTCTTCACTGTAGTTATTCACAGGGAAGATGCAGTTCATGGGGATTCCCACTGCTGAGCTGAAGTCTTTCATCTAAACAGTAAAAATCAGTCACACTTATGCTTTCATACACTTGCGTGTTATATTTCTGAACAAACTGACTGAAACTCACCTTTTTTCTCAGGTATTTGCTCTTATAGACATTCCTCAAGTTCTTCTCAGTTTCACTGCAGGCCTCATTGATGTGCGTCATCATGGCCATTTGAGGAATTCCTGCAGGAAAAGAGACTCGCTGAAGAAAATATTTATACTTTTATCAATTTGAACGCTTGAAGTAAGTGATGATAAATGCAGGGATAGTTCCCTTCAGGTTGGAACCAGAGACACTGTTGGTGGACCTTGTTATGAATCTGTTCTGTTACAATGTAGACTAAACCGTTCTCTGTAAACCCACCCAGGTCACTGGCTGTTTCTCTGATGCTCTTCATCTTCTCCAGAACTGATGATTTCATCTGAGTGTTGGCAGACATCACACAGACCAGAACATGAACTCTGTCATCAGCAGAGGGGGTCGGGTTGTAGCCTGGGTCATCCTGAGATATTGGAGCAACTGGGTTGAACTGGAAGGGCGCAAAAGATACAGCATGGATACTATTTCTAGTCTTTAAATCAGGGCTACATCCATCCATTCATTCATACAGAGTTTTTATAACTTGTTCATGAAGTTGCTGCACCTTGTGACCTTCCTTCACATGTCCTCTCAAAGCCAGTTTGATGTCATCAGCATGAACTCCCCTGTTGGTTCCATCTTCCAGTCCCATGATGTCGTTGAAGACCAGAGGGTAAAATGTCTTTGAGCTTCCTCTTCCTTTATTGAACTTATGAGTTTCATACTGAAGCACAAAAGAAAAACAGTCATTTTCTGATTGGTCTATTAAAGTCAGTGAATGGGCCAATCAGGTTGAAAACCAAGTCTGTTAATTTTCAAACCTTTCTGGTGAAGCTTTGATCGGACGTCGTCGCGCTGGCTAAAGCAGGAGTTGTAATCCGACCTCTGAGGACGTTACTGACGGAGTTGATGAAACTGGACTTTCCAGCGCCGACGGGTCCATACAGGAGGATTCGTAGGTACTTGATGTCATCTTGTTCTGGTTTGTATTCTTGCACATACTGAAGATCCTTCTGTTTTTGTCTGAGAACATAAATAAATCAGTTTGGTCATACTGAACAAGACATAACAGGAAATATTCGATCCAATGGGCTCAGAATCCAAGATCATCTGAAAAACTAAAAGATGATATAAAAAAAAAAAACTTCAGGTAATTTTTATTTCAAAGTGTCCACTGCTCCACCCATCCGACTGTGACTCCAGGTCAAGCATGCTGTCCCATCCCTCCCAAACAAAGCACCACCCCTGTTCACCAACACACACCCAGCCAACCACCTGCCAAAACTGATAAACATGGTAACCATGGCTATGTCTCATAACTCATTTGTTCTTCTGCTTTTCTCTGAGTGATGGTGAGCTTTGACCCCACTGCATTTTTATGTTCTTTTATCAGTGTTCAACCGACCTGTTTTATATTCCTACATCATATAACAACTTATTGTGAAATTTGTTCACCAAATTACTTGAACTGTTTCTCCTGTGTGATGATGGTTCATGTATGACGATCATCTTTTTGTTTCAGACTCGACTTCAATCCACACTAACGCTTAGTTTCTGATCCACTTTGTTCTTTCAATTGCTGTTAACTCAGAACCCAAGCTCTGTTTCCAAGTTTTGTCCACTGAGATCTGAAGCCCCAGTTATACATTTCAGCAGAATGACAAATAACCGAGTGGCAGTAAACGGGCCGTTATTGATCAGATGTGACAGTTTTACTGTAAACTCACCCCCAACGTAGTTCCCTCCACGGTTCATCCAGAGCTGAACAGAAACATAAATTATTACTCTGCAACGATGACTGGAACATTTTCAAAATCAAAATGTAATCACTCACTTGGAGACTCAACGATCTCAGCTTTAGCAGAGAAAAACGAAAAGAGAAAAACCAGTTAAACTAGTTCCTGACAGACTTTCTTCAACCAAGTCTGTCATAAATGTGTAATGCTACAAGAAACTTTACAAGTTTCAAGAAGAAACTTGTAATGCTTGCACTCAAAGTGTGTTTTAGTTTTACACAAACAATTAAAATTTTTGTTTTCCCTATAACACAGTTTCAGCACCAGGAATAGAAGATGGTAAATTTGTGTTGGGTTTGACTCTTTAACTTACCAGAATTATCCACATAATGTATGTGTCTACCTACGGAGAAAATAGAGTAACATATGAAGCTGTTTGTAAAAAAAATTTGCAGGATTTTTCTACAAGATTTAATGGTGAAAAATTCTTCAAATAAGATTAAAACAGAAACTTTAATTCCAATCTGATGAAAGAATCTAATATGAACAGATTAAAATATTTAATCTGTTCATATTAAATATTTTATCAATGTTAATGTAAATCAATTATGGGAAAATACTTAGAAAAGTTATCTAAAGTAAAATTCACTCACGCAAACGTTCTCTGATACGAGACAAAGGACTAGCATGCTGTTGGTGCATTCTGCTGCTGCTGCTCTGCTGCAAAGTGAATTAACAACATTGTTCTCTCTTAAAAAAGAAACGCCTCCGCTCTGTTTACTTTCACTCTTTGACAGAGGTGGGAAGTAACCATTCGCATTTACGAAATTACATTTACTTAAGTAACTAGGAGTAGTTTCTCTGTGTCAAACTTTTTACTTAAATAGCATTATTATGAAGCATTGCTACTCTTATTTAAAATGTCAGTCTCCTGTCAGTAGAGTGAGTATCTTTACAGAGTGAAGAACAGTAAAGTGGCAAATAGAGAAGGGGAAGACATGAAGCTGATTGTGGGGACTGAAGCCCCCAAATATGGTGCACCTGCTCTGAGCCGTGTGGCATCCTTAGATTTTATTTTTACAGTAAAGATCCTCGGTCACATTTTAGAGCGAGTCTCAGGAGTGTCCACTGTTCCCACCCATATTTTTCCTTCAACCATATCTTGTTGCCCCCACACTTATATATTTTTCTCTCAACTCTTCCAACCTCAAGCATTTTCTCCTACCTTAAACACCCTATGGTCCGATAATGGACATTGAGCCGTGCATTGGGGTGGCTGTGCTGACTCCATCTTTATGTTTTATTTAGTTTTCCGCTGGTAAATTGTAAGTTGCACTTTTGTGCTTTGTTACAGTTTTATGAAAAGAAAAAAACAACAAGAAAAGATAAAACAAGGAGACTATCAAGGACTGGATTATTTTCAACTCAAGGGTTGGCTAGCTGTCTAGCTTTGTAAGTGCAACACATCGTGAGGGCAGCACAGTGGCCTTTTATTGTCCAGCTGTTGCTCATTTTGTCTGATCACCCACTGGACATGCACCATCCAAGCACTGAGTAAAAAAACAACTCAGAGTAATTCTTACTGAGAGCAAGCTGGATTAAAAACTACACACAAATCAAGATAAATATTTTGTACAATAAAATGTCAGCAAATGCTAATTTACAGTTAACTCCACATGGCAACAATGTTTGACATGAGGCGTTTATATTTTTGTTCAGTATATTTTGACTTTCCCATTGTGTCAAACAAGAAAATCGTGTTTTCCAGGTGTGAAATTATTAAATTGACATGATTAATAAGTGAAGGTGACAGTTTATTCAAACTTCTGGTGTATAATTGAATCATCTTATTACATCAACGCCAATCAACCAAAGTGCCCAGAGATGTTTAACATTGTATCAATTTATGAAAAGTTTTATTGAAAAGAAAATATTTATTTTTGCACCACCTTTGTACACGTTATGCATGTAAGCATTTCAAATGACAATGTACTTTACAAGTACATGAAAAAACAACAGATAAATCAAAAAGATAAAATAAATGTCACATAAAAGCATACAAAAAATATGAGAGAATCTTATAAAAAAAAGACCTGATTAAATGTTTAAGAAAATAAACAATTAACACGACTGCAGTAAACAATATTTTTTTGAGTTCTGATTTAAAACAAATTCTACTAAATGTGTTCCTTTTACTACTTGTGTCCAAAACTGGATTCCACAATTTACCTGACATAACTTTATGAAGCTGTAACAGTACATACATATTCGGTATATGAACCAGCTACACCTCATTGTTTTTTTTTAAATCTCAGTTTAAATCTTCTCAATGAAGTCGTCCCCAAAGTCGACCATTTTCCTCAGAGCGCTCAGGATCAGAGTATCAACATCATTGTTCAAGTCGATTTCTTCACTGTAGTTCTTCACAGGGAAGATGCAGTTCATGGGGATTCCCACTGCTGAGCTGAAGTCTTTCATCTAAACGGTAAAAATCAGTCACTGTTACACTCTAAAATAATTTTGTTTTATCTCTCTGGACTGACTGAAACTCACCTTTTTTCTCAGATACTTGCTCTTGTAGACATTCCTCAAGTCTTTCTCAATTTCTCCACAGGCCTCATCGATGTGGGTCATCATGGCCATTTGAGGAATTCCTACAGGAAAATAAACTCATTCAGGTAAATAAGACTTGTTTCTGAGTGCTCTGTTGATTAAAAAAATGTAATCAGACTAATCAAACTCACTATGCTCTCAACTTTGAAAGCTTGAAATGCAAAATGCACGTTTTCAAAAACAGGTTTTTTTGTCTCAAACCAAATATTTGTTTTCCTGCTTTTCATACTCAGGATTTTGTTTTTTTTAAAAAGCCTTTGATATCTGAAGATATAAATGTCATTATACATAAAAGGTATTATTATTCAAATAATGTCAGTGCTTTGGTGAAAGGATAACTTACTTTGCAAAAAAATTGCCCACATATAGCCTTACCCATTGCATTTGTTTTGAAATAATTTTAGGGCACTAGCAAACTTTATTTGATAACAGTCTAAAGGGGCCATGGCGCATGGGGGGGGAAGACATGCAGAAACGGAACCGAGGATGGGAGTCGAATTCAGGATGGCCGCATCGAGGTCTGCATCCTCTGTAACAACTAAACCACAGCAGTCTTCTATCCTCGCTCAACTTTTCACTCTTTGAACTAAATAAGCCTCCGTGGGCCGGGAGAAAAGTTTTTTTTTTTTTTTGTCAAAATAATTAATACAATTAATATGTAGTATATAATGTTAACGTGTTAAACTTTTTAGGTTAATCACATATGTTGGCACCCTTAGTTTTTATCAGTTCAAAAGGTTTACAGTAAGTGACAAATCCTTCAGGTTGGAACCAGAGACACTGATGGTGAATTTTATTATTGATCTATTCTGTTAACATGAAGTCTGAAGATCATTCTCTGTAAACTCGCCCAGTTCGCTGGCTGTTTCTCTGATGCTCTTCATCTTCTCCAGAACTGATGATTTCATCCGAGGAGCGTTGGCTGACATCACACAGACCAGAACATGAACCTTGTCATCAGCTGAGGGGGTCGGGTTGTAGTCTGGGTCATCCTGAGATATTGGAGCAACTGGGTTGAACTGGAAGAGAGCAAAAGATCCAGAATGAAAATTATTTCAAATGGACACAACTCTGGTCTGTTAATTAGGGGCCACAGCCAGACATTCATTGAGATATTTCACAACTTGTTCATGAAGTTGCTGCACCTTATAACCCTCTTTCACATGACCTTCCAAAGCCAGTTTGATGTCGCCAGCATGAACTCCCCTGTCGGTCCCATCTTCCAGTCCCATGATGTCGTTGAAGACCACAGGATAAACTGTCTTTGAGCTTCCTCGTCCTTTATTGAACTTATGAGTCTCATACTGAAATACAGAAAAAAAAAAACATGGTGATACAGACAAAAAAAACCTTGTTGCTTTCACAGCTATTTTTCAGATTGATTCATTAAAAGTCTCACAGAACCAGAACCAACGAGTAGAAAGGAAGAAGATCAGAACTAATCTCCATCTGTGCAGACAGATTTTATGAATTCAGATATATTAACAAATTAGGTATTCAAACTACAGTTTTGACAGTCCAGTCTGACCTGGTCTGGTTAAAAATAAACATTATTTAAAGCTTTTTCAGTAGTACTGTTATTAGTTTTGACTTGGTTCTGAAAGATAAATAGACTTATCTCAGTTTTCAAACCTTTTTGGTGAAACTTTGGTCAGATGTAGTCGCGCTGGCCAAAGCAGAAATCGTCATCCGACCTCGAATGACGTTACTGACAGAGTTGATGAAACTGGACTTTCCAGCTCCGACGGGTCCATACAGGAGGATTCGTAGGTACTTGATGTCTTTTTCAGGTTTGTATTCCTGCACATATTTAAGGTTCTCCTGTTTTTTTCTGAGAACATAAAGTAAATCATTTGGTTAGTGCTGTCCTAATGACGAATAAGGCAAGAGAAAATATTTCAGTTCCATATTATCCAATAACCACCACAATTATCCATCCATCTTACATCTTTATCTTACACCTTGTCAGGTGCTGGTGCTTATCTCCAGCGGTCATTAGTGTGAGGCGGGGTCACCCTGGACAGGTTAGGGTTATTGCAGGGCAACACAGAGACAGACAGGACAAACAATCATGCACCCGCCCACACCGTAGGAGAATTTAGAGAGACCAATCAACCTGACAGTCATGCTTTTGGACTGTGGGAAGAAGCCGGAGTAACCGAAGAGAACCCACTCATGCACAGGGAGAACATGCAAACTCCATGCAGAAAGACCCCGGGCTGGGAATCGAACCCACGACTTGAAGATCTTTCACTGTCACTTTCTTTCTTTCTTTCATTCACTTTCTTCAGTCAATACTTTGTTTTTGAGAGAGATGTGATGTTAAGCCGGTAGCCCCCCGACCATCAATGTTTGAGATTAATTTATGGCCAATTAGTTGTGGTCCTGAGAAGACTGAATGCTGGAACTAAATTCAAATTGTCATGCTTCATTTTTAATAATAGATTATCATTTTTATTAGCTTAGAAGTCAAAATAAAAAAATTAAGACAAATTTTCAAAATATTTACCTTACTTCTAACTTTTTGTTTTCACACAACAAAATGATCATTTTAACCAGGTGTGCAGCTTTTCTTATATTCACAGTTTTAATACCGCTTTTCTTTCCTCTAATTAGAATACATTTCATCCAAATGTTTCTGTTTCTTTAACTTCCCCACTGCCACCCATTATCCTTTTTAAAGAAACATACACAAAATCTCATCACCTCTAAACATTTTAAGTTTAACCATTTCATATTAGACTTCTTCTACAAGCATTTTAATCATGAATTCTCTCACTTTGTAATTATTTTACTCTTTATTTGCTCTGTACAGCTGCTCTTATCTAAGAGCAAACATCAGCTTTCACTCCACTACATTTTTATCTTCTGTTATCTGTTTTATAGCCCTCCATCTTGTAACAAACTGTTCTTCTTGTCTGAAGAAATCTAACCAAATGATGTTCAATGTTCTTCCTATGTGATCACGGTTCATCTGTGATGAGTTCCTTTTATGTCGGTCTGAGCTTCACTGGTTTACAATTTGGTCTTTGTTCTTCTTGACCTACTTCTGTCCTCCATTTCCTGTTGACTCCCAAACTCTGACCAGAACTCGGCTAAACCCAGCAGAACTTTCCACAAAGAGCAAACTCAGAGATTTGTACTTCTTCTGTGTTTCTGTGATTTTATCAATCAATTATAACAATATTACTGTAAACTCACCCCCAGTGCAGTTCCCTCCATGGTTCATCCAGAGCTGAACAGAAACATGAGTTATTATTCTGCAAAGATGGCGGGAACATTCTCATAAATGAAATGTAAAAACGTACTTTTAGACTCAGCCTCCTCAGCTTTAGAAGATAAGAACAGAAAAAAAAAAAACTTTAATTAAACTTTTCCTGATATTTACTTCAATTCAATCATTTTAATTTCATCCAAATTGATACAAACAACATTTTAAATCTTTACTTTCCTTTTAAATCAGTTTCAGGATCAGAAGCAGGAGATGTAGAATATGAAGCAGTAGGCAGCGTTGGATTTGACACTTCAACTTACCAAAATGTTCGTTTTTCCCTTTTATAAAAGAGAAAAGGAAATGGAGTTTATAAAAAATACTGAAAAATGTCAGATTTTCTTGTCATAAGTATTTTATAAAAGCTTTTGTGAATCAATTCTTACAAATATCTAGAAAAGTCATCTAAATAAAAATGCACTCACACAAACATCGATGCATCCTGTTGCTGCTGCTCTGCTGTAAAATGAGTAAATATCCACCTCCACCCCTACATAAGATTCACTGCCCTGACGAACCACAATGCTTCTTTTTCTTTCACTTTCTCTTTTCTTTGTCCTTTAGTGACATGTTTGTCCTTGCTGAAGTCATTGCAAATTCAATTATATTTTTAAAAGCATTCAACGATAGCTGGATGGAAGCATTGCTTGTAGAAATGTAAAGTAAAAAAATAAAGCCAATAAACTCTAAATGAAAACATTAGTATATCAGTAATAATGATGATATGCTGCCCTAACTCACAATCTTTCACCTTGCTTTATTGTTGAAACCAGACATTTGGATACATCAAACTAAATGAGACGTAGACGGTTTTCCCTCACTGTCTGAAGTTAGATCAGAGCAGCTTGTCTTGTGTAGGTCACTTAGAATTGCTGAAGTTATTTCTATGAGCTAAACACCATATTAATGACAGAATCTGAAGAGATTTATTTATTAAAATCTTTAAAATCAGAAGTTTGTGTTTGTAATGAGTGCTGTTTCTTTAAACAGTGAGGGAAAACCCAAATGATGACGCCCTGGCATTTATCAAATGGAAATAATTGTGGTAATTCTGAGTGACGTAAAGCAAGAGATGTTTGATTTGCTTTAATATTAGGCATGAATGTAAAATGTCTGTCTTTTTATTCAGTGTTTGTAAAAAAGATGGGACATTTCAAACAACAGCGCCACCTGTGTTCCTAGTGTTCCTGTTATTTTACAGCAGTGGAATACAATCAATGAAATGTGCCAAATTGTAAACCAGGCTTCTTCACATAACCAAACTAAAGCAAAAAATATGCCATTTGTTTCTTCTCTACTTTGGGTAGAAACCAAGAGTTATTAAACTGACAAGTTTAAAGGTGACATTAATGAAGTTTATTCAAACTTCTGACACTGAATCTCCTTCTTACATCAAAATGACACGATCTCTAATCAACCCAAAAGCCCAGACATGCTTAACATTGTATCATCTTGCATAGCAGCTACTTATGCAATCTGAAATTGATTAAAAAAAGGCAAAGCAAGATATTTGTGCAGCCTCTTTGCATACATGGTTATTTAATGTGTTTTACATCAAAGCAGAGATGAAAGACATCTGATAAAACAAAAATCAAGTAAATGTCACAGAAGTGTTTAAAAAATATCTTGTATTTTAAGAAAATAAAAAAGCTTAACAGCAGTAAGCAATTTTAAGTTTGATTTAAAACAAATTCTGTCTATTCATTTGATTAAAAAGGTTCCTGTTATGACCTTGCATTGAGATTTTAAATCACATTGCAACACCCATAACTGTGTCTGTCCTAATTTTATATAAAGTGGGAGGATCAGCTTCCCGTAGTAATTTCCATCGTTATACTGACCAAACTAAGTTCACCTAAAAATAAAACATTAAGTCTTTATTCATTGATAGAATAACTTAAAAGACTGAAAAGTTGTTCTGTTAAATGTCCCAAGTCCAAAACTGGATTCCAACTTTAAAAAGGTCTAACCTACGTAACATAATGAAGCTTCATCTGTGTTCTATACACATACAGTATATGAAACTGAGCCTGTCACACTGTTTTCTCTATATCTCAGTTTAAATCTTCTCAATGAAGTCGTCCCCAAAGTCGACCATTTTCCTCAGAGCGCTCAGGATCAGAGTATCAACATCATCATTCATGTCGATTTCTTCACTGTAGTTCTTCACAGGGAAGATGCAGTTCATGGGGATTCCCACTGCTGCGCTGAAGTCTTTCATCTGAACAGTAAAAACCAGTCAGTTACAGTCTGAAACATTTTTTGTGTTTTATTGTTGAACCAGGGATGTTCTGTGAGGTCATGAGCCTCATAGGACATTTAAATCTGATGTTTCTGGAGTCAAATTCACAAATCCAAAAGCAAATGTGCCACCTGAACTGCACACATTACTTTAAAAGCTTCTTATCAATAGCATAATGTTAAACAACAATACAGCAAGAAAAATAAGAAATATAGGAGATAAAATTTATTTATTTCTCATTAATTGTTGTCTACTGTTGATCTCTTTCCTTATGAAAACTGAAACTCATGTATGGTCTCACCTTTATTTGTATATCAAGGCCATATTTCTATTCTTTTACACAAATATTTTTGTTAGTCTGTAAATATTCCCAAGCTTGTCTCTCATTTTTACTTAATTTTTTTCACTGAATTTAAGGCCAATCAGAAGATTTAGCATATTGCTCACATTTATTAAAAAGGCTAAACAGGCTATGGAATATCTACAATGGGGTTTTAGGGTCATATAATAAATAATAAAAAATAAAATTATAACAAAGACAAAATTACAAGAATAAAGTTGAAATAATACAACCATAACGTTGTAATACTATGACTTTATTTATTATTTTGCCTTTATTTTACACATGCCAGATTATTCTCATAACATTATGACTATTCTGGCATGTGTCGACTCTGCTTCATTCAGTGTGACACAGCGCCACCAGAGGTGAGATACAGTATTGCACTGCTTCTTCAATATAGGTCATGCATGAATTCATAGATTTTCGTCCATAAATGTTGAAAGGACACAGAAAACAAATTCATCAGTCAATTGGACTTCCCAATTACTTCCCAATTTGACTGTTTTTTCAAAATGAGACATTGCTTCACCTGCGTGCAGGTCGCAGTGCTGAATTAACTGACTGAAACTCACCTTTTTTTTCAGGTACTTGCTCTTGTAGACATTCCTCAAGTCTTTCTCAATTTCACCGCAGGCTTCATCTATATGCGTCATCATGGCCATTTGAGGGATTCCTACACAAAAAAAAAACTCAAGTAAATCATTTTTGTGTTTTTATCAGTAATTGTCAATGAATGTATATAAAGTTTCCATCAGACTGGAACCAGAGACACTGAACTGGACCTTGTTATGGATGTGTCTGTTTACATGGAGTCTGAATAAGATCATTCTACGTAAAACTCACCCAGGTCACTGGCTGTTTCTCTGATGCTCTTCATCTTCTCCAGAACTGATGATTTCATCTGAGGAGCATTGGCTGACATCACACAGACCAGAACATGAACCTTGTCATCAGCAGAGGGGGTCGGGTTGTAGTCTGGGTCATCCTGAGATATTGGTGCAACTGGGTTGAACTGGAAGAGAGCAAAAGAAACAGCATGGATACTATTTCTAGTCTTTAAATCAGGACTGCATCCATCCATTCATTCATACAGAGTTTTTATAACTTGGTCATGAAGTTGCTGCACCTTGTGACCTTCCTTCACATGTCCTCTCAAAGCCAGTTTGATGTCATCAGCATGAACTCCCCTGTTGGTTCCATCTTCCAGTCCCATGATGTCGTTGAAGACCAGAGGGTAAAATGTCTTTGAGCTTCCTCTTCCTTTATTGAACTTATGAGTTTCATACTGAAGCACAAAAGAAAATAATTTTGATCCAGATTAAACTCCTGTTGCTGATGCAGTCATTTTCTGATTGGTCTATTAAAGTCGGTTAATGGACCAATCAGGTTTGAAAACCAAGTCTGTTAATTTTCAAACCTTTCTGGTGAAGCTTTGATCGGACGTCGTCGCGCTGGCCAAAGCAGGAGTCGTCATCCGGCCTCTCAGGACGTTACTGACAGAGTTGATGAAACTGGACTTTCCAGCTCCGACGGGTCCATACAGGAGGATTCGTAGGTACTTGATGTCATCTTGTTCTGGTTTGTATTCCTGCACATATTTAAGGTTCTTCTGTTTTTCTCTAAGAACATAAAGTAAATCAGTTAGTCCCATCCCAAAATGCATAAAATAACTGGATGCCAACCCAGTAATGTTCAGAGACCAGCAGAAGAACAGTAAAAGAAACCACTTGAATGTAGTGATTTTTATTTATAACAACTATGAAAAATAATTAACAAGGAAATAAAAACCTGTATTTGCCAGGCTGAGGTATTTAAAAAACACTTATTAAAACATTTCAGACAAATCCTTTGGACTAATCCTACTTCACTCTCCATTTGGTCCTTGTCAGGAATCACGTTTTATATTAATTGTACAAATCAAAGGTAATTTTTTGTAATGCTGTTCAAGTAGAAGAATTGCACAAAGCTCTTTTCATTGGCTTGTCAGAGAGATTTGATGGCAGCCTTATCACATTGCTTCCTGATGATTTTATTAACCATTTTAAACCTCACAGAGCAGCCCTCCCCAGCAGCGCTCCTGTTCAGTTCCTCCAGACTAGCCAGCAACAATTAGCAAACAACTGTGTATCTACTGAGCTCATCATACAAGCTCCTTCTCAGTGCAGAGCTGGTAGAAACGTTGCTAAGGGGTTAATAGAGGAGCGATATTGTGATGACTTCCTGAAAGAGCAGAAGTTTTTAAAGAGACAGACGCCCAATTTCAAGGTGTCAAATCAGGAGGTAAAGTTTCTCCTAAGTCATATTTAATATAACATTGTTATAAAATTTTAAGTATAAAGTATTATGTTTCTGGAAAACACATAATACTTCCTCTTTAAGTTTGTTCAAAAGACCTTGAAATAGTTTAAGTTTGGTGTTGAGTACTACTTTTTGTATTATGGGATTTCTGTTCAGCGTTGCTTTTGTCCCTTAAGGCATACCGTAGTTGGGGCAGTGATGAGGTTGTCACATTGCCGTAACCAACGTTTACTGATATCTGGTGGGGAAGTTCGGTAACCGAACCATTGTGCTACCACGTGGGAGAGACTTGCAAAGATATATGTGTTCTCCTGATAAGTGTGCGTCATTGATAAGTAAGTTGCAATATCTGAGTGTTTAATGCAGCTAAATGAGTGATTTGAAATCTATTCGTTTGCTTTTATTTCACCTGTTGCTAAGTCCGAGCTTTCTGCTATATGTGTGTATTGTAAAGCATTATGCTGAACAAACATATCTGTTTGACTGGCATAGAAGCATGGTTATTAGATAACTTGTCTTAATTTTGCTTATTAATAGTGATTTTGAGGTTGAGCTTATTTAGGTTTTATCTATTTCCTTCGGAGTTTATCTAAGATATAATGGCATGCTGTACTGTGCAATATTAGGACACTTTGAACTTATTTTCTGTATTTTTTGTTTATTAAAGGACACCACACACTCACAGAGACACCGAAACACATATTTATGACCACCCATGTTCAATTGGATCAAGATCTGTAATACAGTTTGGAATACAGAACAGTTAAAAAAAAGGGGGGGGGGAGCGGGGTTATTCTAAAAATAAGAATTAATTTTTAGGTCCCCCCCCCCACTATTGTTAAAACAACGGTTCAGTCCAACTTTTAGGAGGAGCAACAGCAGCAGCGCTGCAAAGGCACAGGCTCTGCTAGAGCTGCTGAAGTGTGGTCCTCCCACAGTCCGTATTTATATGGATGTCATTGAACACTTTGACTAGGCCAGTCTCAGTGCTGTAGTGAGCACGAAAACCAGACTGGAAGGAGTCAAAGAGGTTGGTTATCGTTAGGAAGTTATTTAACTGCTTAAAAACAGCTTTTTCAATAACTTTGCTGATGAATGGGAGGTTG
>CAEGAE010090958.1:0-13339 GCA_903067095.1 Girardinus metallicus | reverse complement strand
TTTTTTAAATAAATGCATGTATTGGGCTTTTTGAATGTTTTTGTGGTTAGCCCAAAATTACTACAACAGCAGAAATGCAATGTCACTTTTTCATTGCTTTATGATGGCTTTGACAGTTATGGTGGGTGTGCTGGAAATCTGCAAAAAAAAAAAAGACAACTGTCTC
Source organism: Girardinus metallicus (assembly GCA_903067095.1). Classification (NCBI taxonomy): domain Eukaryota; kingdom Metazoa; phylum Chordata; class Actinopteri; order Cyprinodontiformes; family Poeciliidae; genus Girardinus; species Girardinus metallicus. The sequence goes on along the minus strand of CAEGAE010090958.1, from coordinate 13,173 downwards.
TTTGTGAATTATTTTTTGGTAACCAACCTGTTGTTTTATGTCTGTCAATGAAACAAACCTCTTAAAACCGCACAAAACAATTTTGTTTTTCTCGATTTGTATTCTGATTTGAGCTGCAGGTTTCACCCCTTCATGTTCGTGCTTCGTGAACCGTTTTCAAAATGCAATTTTAAAACATGCTTGGCCACAAAGTAGCAAAGTAACTTTTTTTTTCCCCCCCCAAAAAAAGTTTTATTTTATTTTATGGATTTTGCAACCTTGAAATTATGGATTTTATACCTTGACAGCCACAAGGGCAGCAAAAATAAACCACCCTTGCAATTTAGAAGGCTCTAAAGTAGAAGGCTATGCTCAGCAAGGGATCATCCGTGTACTGAAAAATTCACCTTAAAAAGGGAAAAAAAAAAAAGCTGAAATTTTCCTCCACTTCAAACTACGGGCTATGTCTCCTCCGAAAACCTTAAGGTCATGTAGATTGAAGGGCTTCGTAGAAGTGAATAACACTCCCTAATGTGAAAAAAATAAACAGGCTATAAGACGTTAAACCACCACTCATCCAGTGTGACGTGAGCCTATTTCTCAAAACTGTTCTGTCATCAAGCCAGGAAGATAAACTCCTCTGTTTGCTCATAAAATACAAACAGAGCCAGCAATGCGGACGCAAACTCTTATAAATGAACGGATCGCTGAACCAAAGGCGGCAAGAAGTGGAGCTGGGCTGCTTTCATGCATAAAGTATTGTTACAATAAGAGGTGTGGTGTGGAAGGAAAAAAAAAAAAATCAACAAACTTGGCTGTACGACAATCAGTCAAAGCTGGTTTATTAGGCCTCCAGCATCATAGCTCAGTTCAAAATGGCAGCTTTCCCATCAGTCAGTCTGTCTGCTACATCCAGCAGTCCACCTTTACCAGGGGTGCCCAAAGTCCGTCCTTGAGGGCATCTTGCATCTTGAACTAAAACATCTTGTTCTGTCAGCAAGTCAATGTTCTCCTGAGGCCTCTAACGAGCCATCATTTGATCCAGGTGCGTTAAACCAAGGAGAGAACTAAAACATGCAGCATGCAAGCCTTCTCAATTTGCCCCCCCACCCCCCGGCCAATCAAACTCCACCTATCACTGCTCCCTCCATAAAACAGTTGGTTTGGTGGGTCTCCTTCTTACCAGGGTTCCAAGATGGCCGCTGCAACGACCCACCCACGAGGTAACAAACATTTCACAGACAAAGGATCATACACGCACATTCTAGAATTCAAACTTTACAGAAAACTTTATTGCGTCTTAACAATATGCTTTGGACATCTGCCATTCTCAAGCCGGAGCACATCGACTGCTCACAGCATTAAAAATGTATCTCTGCAATACTTTGTACAGCAACACAAGCTGTAGGTGTTTGGCTGTTGACCACTGCTATCTGCTGAAGCAGACGTTGTATTCTTCTTAGCGTAGACAGCCCAGTGTTGTAGCAGCGGTGAGAATTAAATGACACCACTTAGTGTTGCGGTGTTTGTGTGTGTTTTTTTTTTTTTGGCCCTTGGCACAGAGCTCCAGATGCCATCCTCCAGTCTCATCACTTCACCAAACTTTGGAAGCCCAAAGCAGGCTTAGCAGTCAGAGCTGTGAAAAAGTGTTTGCTTCACTAAATATTTCTCTTATTCTTGCTTCTATTTTTATTATTTTTTTTTTTACTTAAATGTACGGAGCCCTCAAGGGGACATGGGGATTTTTTTTTTTCCGTTTGCGTTCCTTCGCAATAATGCACTGATCAGTTCATGCGGCATAATTGAATACTGTAAACCTTTCGCCGTACTGTCTGCTTTTATACAAGGTTACGTAAGGTTTTTTCCATGAATGTTAATATCGCCTTGTGAATTATCTGAAGTTTTATATCTTTTTCTTTAGTTGATGCACCACAAACCTATAATATAAACACAAACTTTTCCATAAGTAGGAAAGAAATAAAAAAAATGCATCTAAACTATTTGGACTATTTCTGAATTACTATCGCGGGGTAATCCGTCATCTGACAGTTCTGACTGTGTCTCTATTGTGATGGCTGTCTGAATGCTTGAAAGGGCTGTTTTCATGTGCAGCTCCACCTCAACCTTAACAGACACAAACATGCAGTGATTTTCGATCAGGTTTTTTTCTTATTTTATTTTTTTTGCGCCGAAGAGTTAATGACGATAAACACGTTTTCACCGAGGCTCTGTAAGAGCCATGTGATTGAAATGAGTAAGACAGGAGCACGTGGCTTTGACGCTTGGGTGGTGAGTGTGTCGATGTGGGCGTGTCTGTCATCACGTATGAATGGGAAGGTTACTGGCGCACTGGCTTTGTGTGCATGAGGAAGCGGGTGATCGAGGTGGTCAGACCTTGCAAAGTTTGGAGCGTGATGATCAAAATGGAATAAATCGATAATTGTGACGGAACGAAGTGGTTTGGAGTTGATTGATACACGAGTCGGAGATGAGGTTCCCCGAGTTAACCCAGTGCGGCCCTCTACCACCACTAGTTTGCCATGTTTCATAATAATAAAACGTATTTATTGTTAATTCTCTGGTGCAAAAAACTGATTGAAAATCGATTTTTTTTTTTTTTTTTACACTGCATGTTTGTGTCTGTAAGATTGAGATGGAACTGCACATGGAAACGGCCCTTTAAACCATTCAGACCAGCACAATAGAGACGTAATTAAAACTGTCAGTTGATTTATTACCCCGCGATAATAACTCAGAAATGGTCCAAATAGTTTACTTGTATTTTTATTTCTTCCCTACTTGGGGAAAGTTAGTTTATATCATAGGTTTGTGGTGCATTTCTATACTAAAGAAAAATATGTAAAACTTCAAATATTCCACAACTAGATACTAACATGCATGGAAAAACCTTACATAACCTTGTATTAAGGCAGAAAGGCTTACAGTGTTCAATTATGCCGCATGAACTAATCAGTACAGTATTGCGAGGGAACGAAAGAGAAATCCCCCCCCCCCATGTCCCTTCGAGGGCTCCGTAGATTTGCGTTTCCCCATTAGATACTGTTCACCCTATATCTGGGGAAACGCACGCATTATGTATGTGTGTGTGTGTCTGAGAGCGCAGTTGCAAAAAAGTCTAACAACTTTGCCAAAACATGTTTTTTGAGCTTTCACGGTGTCCGTAGGTTTCTAAATGAGAGCGCTGAACAAGCACGTGCGGTGAGGAGCAGTGAAGAGACACTGGGGGGGGGGGGACGTATCTGACGGGTGAACGCGAATCGTTGTAACACCGGCATTGTCGGTAGTTTCTTCTTCTGTGGATTGTTGGAAGCATTTATGTTTTGCGTCACACTCATGCATGAGCTAGGGATTCCTCGACAGAAAATAAATGATTTTCCGTTTACAAGGCAACGGACACCGGTACGTTTTAGAACCGTTCCACGCCGGAACCCTTTCTCAAACGGGGTTCCAGTTGTAAGAGAAACCAGTCGCTACTGTCGTGTGTATGTACGGTACAAACGCAACGAAACTCTTCCATTTACACCAGAAGTTGTTGCTGTGTAAACACGGCCTAAGTCGAGCCGAAATGTAGTCGGTAGCACGAGTGTCACCAGCATGTTGGCGAACATGGACTCAGTCCACATGTCCAGTCTGCAGCTTTTCCAGTTAAACTCTCCATTAGCTTCTGAGTCCCCTTTAAGTTTGTGGTTTTGATTTAGCTTTACATGGACAACCACCAACTTACTGTACATAAAAATGGACTTTTGCACACTTGTGTAACCAGCAGGTCGCCAAGGTCCTGCAACGAGAGCCTGATGCATACAGGCCTGAAGGAGACGGAGCTTTAGCCACTAGAAACTTTCCTTGAAAATGACATCTGTTGACTTGGTGATCCCTTTCAGTTTCCCTCGATTTTTGTTACTTTTTACACTTTGAATTACTTACTCTAATGTGAAACACTTTGTGAAATAAACCTTAATTTACTTGGTTGCTAATGAACAAAAATTAAGTTCCATGTGGTTTATTTTAGGGATATAATGACTTATGTTCTGCCTCTGTTTCATGACTTGTAGTGAGACTTGGCTAAATTGCACATAACAGAGAGAGACTATAAATCATCTTCTACCACGTCTACATCCCTCTTGCAGCTGATGTACTCTTGATTGTTTTTTTTTTTTTTGTTTTTTTTCATAAGAACCAAACAGCATTATAAAAAATCACTGCTTCCAACACATTCACCTATATAAGCAATCCAAGCTCAATATGCATTCATGACAGACGATCATTCACTGATCATGCGGTCTCATCCAAACGCTATCGCTCCAACGGAAATTGGGTCGTTTATTCTCCGCAGTGGCATACCTAGCTTTCTTCTCATTTTGATGCCGACTTTTGATGATGAACCAAAAGAAAAACAAAAAGAAAACCTCCATGTGTGTTTGCAGAGTTCACCGTTTGCACGAACCCTGTTGGGAACTTTGTTCACCGGCTGGGAGCAAAAGGTCACATGTAAAGAAATGAATCATGATGGTGGAGTGAATTAAAATGTTCTTTCTAGAGCCATTTTTTTTTTTTTTTGTACTTTATAAATGTATGCAAAACATGCCAAAAGGCAACTGATGGTTTCAAGCAGCTCTGATCTTTGAGTCAGATCCTACTGCAGCGTAATATTATGCACACAGATGTCGCATGTGGACTTGGTGAGCCGGATCTGGATTAAATATTTACTCTATGCATAAATTCTGTCATTTCCTTTAAAGGAGTTTGAGCCACATTCATAAAGTTAAGTCACACACACATGTTGGTATGTAATCAAACAGAAATTCTTTGCTCATTTATTGCTAAAAATAATTGGACAAATCGCTTTTTTTATATCAATGAAAGGCCTGTTTTTTTTTTTTTTTTTAAAAAAAAGAAAAAAAATCAAAGCAGCTGAGGTGTACGCGCTTTACAACATCCGGATATTTGCAGCTGCCATCGTTTATTAGCCATTGTTTCAAATATCGGGGCACAGTGACAACTGTGCTCCCCAGGCTGTTGCACAACACAACCTCTAATAAGCCCACAATGCAAACCTTTTCAAAAGCTGTCAGGTGCTGGCAGTCTGCGGAAGAGGTATCAACTGTGTTTAGTGAGAAACACTTAATTGGGTTGACTGACCTTGAAACACAAGCGTCTTTAACGCACCGAAGGACTTATGATGTCACCACTTACTTCAGCATCCATCCATCCATCCATCCAAAAACCTAAACATCCCTCTATCCAGCAACATGCTTTATGGGATCCCATGGTGTTTACAGCCCAGAAGGAACATGGAACACATCTTCTGCTTTACTTGCCCATCACAAGATGCCAAGTATTTTTTTTATTTCTTTTTTTTATTATTATTATTTCCTTTTGCAATTCCTACCCAGTAGTGTCTGGACTTCCCTCTGTGTTGGAAATATGGCCAAATCCTGATTCTGGCCTACAAAAAACAACCGATTTTTAGATTCCTTTTTGTAAGTTTGGACTTTTGAACACCTCTAGTTAAATGAAGTAATTAAATTGAAGCCGTAGCTCAATAGCCAGCTGATCAAACCTTGAACTCCTTTATTCTGAACAGAGGTTGTTTGAGACTTAAAAAGCCCATGTTCTTATTATTTATTGACATCAAGATAACCTTAATTTGATACAAACCTGAAAGTTGCATACTGGCTGTACATGAGTTGACATATTCTACACTGTTTCAAGTAGAGCTTTGGGGGTATGTGGAGCATATTTGAGCAAGAGAAACAAGAAAATAAATAATTCAAATGGCTTCAGATTCTTTTTCTTTTAAAGATGGTTAAACATCTCTCTCCCTTTCTCATTCTCAATTTTGTGCATTTGCACATCAGAGACAATGCAGAGAGGCTCGCCTAGGGCAAGGACTGCCAGTCTATATGGTACCGTGTTGCTTAACGTCTATTGAGAGCTCTGTGTGAAAGTAGTTGAGCGTGGAGCACATCTTCTCATCCCACCGCCGAGCGGAACCTGCCTGGCCCTGAAACCATCAAGGCGCAACTCATCGCCGCGGAGCCGCTTGACAGGGTCGCTCTGTGACATCGCACCAACTCTTTGACAGCGACCGTGTGCAGAGGGAACTTCGGAAACCTTTACGCTTCTTTGTCTAAGCTGTCCGTCACGGGCTTTATGAATATGGGACCCCTCTTCCTCTCCACCCGTACGTGTGTGGCTCTCACACTTGAGCGGCTGCGCTGCGCCACGCTGCTGATGGATCATTCTCCTTCAGCGATCCTCTCTGGGTAGACTGATGCACGGTGCGGCTTTGGTACTTGTGGAAAGGGGATCCGTGCGCGGCAGCGTGTTCGCGTCCGTCTGAATATGCACTTCTAGAACAAAGAGCTGAAGGTAGAAGAAGAAGAGGAGGAGGAGGAGGGAGGCGGGAACGGGCTCGTGTCTGCCTCAAATCCAGGGTTTTTAAGCAGAGGGCTCATCAGTGGCGGACTGTTCAGCATTTTTTTTTTTTTTTTTTTGCGCTCCCTTTGAGGATTTGATGGCTATCTGATCAGTGGATGTGATGCCCATATATATCATCGACCGAAAATTTCCTGACATATTTGGTGAGTCGCCACATGCACCCCGAGCCGAACTCGCGACGCGGCGCCATCTGCGTTGATTGGCGTGTTCGTGTGTGCGAGCGCGTGCGCATAAATGCAATTTTTATTTTATTTATTTATTTTTGGGCGTGCGCGCTGTAACCGGATGGGTGACACGGGGCAGCTCCCCCCCACCCCCCCCCTCGGAGTTCACAACATGCAACAGGAGATGAGAAGCTGGCACGCACTTGGTGCGCGCGCGCTGCGTATGCTGGATATTTTTATCACTGGAGTTTTGACAGTTTAGTAAATTGGCTCCAGTTGGAAAGCGGCGGTCCAGCTGGGCATCCTCGCCGATTACTTTATTTGCACCAAGTCCCCAATCTTGATACACATGTGCAATATCCCTTTAAAAGTTATTTTTACTCGCATTCAGGAAAGCAATTTAGGAGGTGTACTTATCTAGATCACATCACCTCTGGGCATCATGTCTCTTTTCTCAGACGTGATTTATTTTTTTAAGGCCCTGAGCTGAGAACTCTTTTCTTTCTTTTTTTTTTTAATGTTATACCTTCATGCAAAGTAGGCCACGTTTTCTACTGGTACTCATTTAGGTGCACCATGTGTTCAGGGAGTCACATGCAGTTTGCAGGAAAAAAAAGTGACTTCGCCCTGCTGATTTGCAGACACGTTTGGTGTCGTGTCTTGCTGAATGATGGGTTTAATTTCAAAGTAGTTTGTGAGGTCTACGGCTGTTAATGGTTTAGATGGATCACGTCAGAGAGACTGTATAGATGGAGAACAAGAGTTTTAAATCTTTTGCCTTTGCCTTTTTTGGAAGCCATCATCCAACACCAAACCTCGTTTGAAAGGGCTACAGTTAAAAAAAAAAAAAAAAAAGGTGCAGACTTTACCTGGACACTGCAAGTTCTGAGCTTAAAGTCATATATACTCCTTTTCTCTCTGTCTAGTGGAGTAAAAATCCTTAAAGAAATCATTGATATGCACTTGTATCATGGTAAAACTCAAAGCAGGAATTGGAACAAACTTAGAATCCAGAGAAACTCCTACTGGTTTATAAATCAGACTACTTATTCTTAAACTCGGGGTAATACTTTTTTGTTTTCCGTTTGTTCTTTCCTTTGGTTTGTTGTGTTTTATTTCCTTCTAATTCACGTAAAGCACTTTGAATTGCCGTGTTGCTGAAAATGTGCTGTATAGATACTTTAAAAGGTTCCACAACAGACGCTTTACTTCGAGTGGGACAGTTTCTGATCCCTAAAGAAGCACCAAGTATTAACAAGAGACAATAAGGAGTTTTTGTGCTTAGTTTTGACTTAAAAAGGCTGCAGGTTGGTACGCTTACTTTTCAAAAACTTTGCCTTTATAATAAAGACCAAAAATCCACAATCTTGATACACATGTGGAAGCATATAGGTCAGTTCAGCTTATTTATATATATGTACAGTACAAATATGTCAAGGTGCTTCACCAAAAAAGTCAACTCAATCCAATCATCCGCTGGTTCAAAGTCAATTGCATTCATCCCAGTTAAATCCTACTCATCAACAGCGCTCTCAAGTTCAGATTATTATTTGAATGGGTAAAAGATTTTCCACTGAAGGAAATTAGATGTCACACCGGTAGAAAGAACTGACTCTAGATGGAAAAAAAATTATAGGCAACTGCTAGGAGATCAAGAGGTCAGTTCCAAGGTGACCCAGCAATTTTTGTGAGCCCAGCGCCAGACGGGAGGCTCACCAGAGACTCCAGCATGGCTTCATGGATTCATCCAGTCTTTTCAGACTTTTCCCTGGTGAATACGGATTTGACAGACGGACGATGTCTACCGTGTATGTCTGTACCAGAATGACTGCGAGAAGGTGCTGGTTATAATCCCACTCTGCTACCCCTTACCTCTGCAGTTTGGGTCACTTTATTAAAAAAAAAAAAAAAAAAAAAAAGTTGCTTTTTATCTCGGGTCATTTCATTCTGACCATGCACAAATTCATACCTGCCTTGGGGACATTTTGTACCTTTGAAGTAATTTTCTATATTGTGTGCTTGGCCTACTTAAAGGAAATTTGGTTAGATGGCTTCAGTAGAAATGATCCAATCAGCAAGAGGTCACCTATAGAGTTTCATCAAGGCGTCACAATCGTCATATAAAACTTAACTGGTCCAAAAAAAAGGATAAACTGACATGCTGTGATTTAAGTACCTCACCACAAGATGGTTGATTAACAGGTACACAATGGAAGAAATGAACAAAATCATAATTTCTTCCCTCTTTCAGAAAATCCTGAAGGAGACTGTCAGCATTGGTTTAAAGGCCTTAAGCTTAAAGCACTTGAATTATGCTGCAGAATAATGATCGGAAAATCACTAGCAAGTCCACCGCCTTAAAGGAAACAAAGGGTTTGAACTGTAGTCAAAATTTGGACTTGGATCCATTTAAAATGCTGCAGCGTCACATTAAGCAGAAACCATCCAGTGTGGCTAAATTCTGCCTAAGAAACCTTTTAAGAGTACAAATACTTTTTTACACCACTGTACACGGCATGAAGAAGTCGTACAGGTACATTTCATCCAATGACAATTGACAATGAGGTCACCAAGCGAAATTTTAAAAAACTGACTGTGGTATTGCTTTGCAACATGTAGCGTGAGTTTCATTGACTTTAAAAGCAACGTCTACCCAGTGTGTGTAACCTAGCCACTTCTCCCTTTTAATAAACCCCACTGACATTCAGTTGTTTGGCAGTGTCAGAGCTGGAGGGAATAAAGATCACGCATAGTCTCCAGTGCTGACATGCACGCAGTTTTATTAGAGCTGTGGGATCGCTGTCACAGAAATCTGGGATTTTCTTTTTTTTTTCTACTCTCTCCTGCAGACACAGAGGAACTGACAGGAAGTCAACTTGTGTCCTCCCACTGTCTTATCACTTTATTTTATATATATATATATATTTTATCCCTCATCTTCTACTTCATTTCCTCACCTTCTGATTGTAAAGTTGCATCCAGTTGTCACTCTCCTGTACTAAATCTCGTGACCTGCGGTGATGTCATCACGGCCGCGTTCGGAGCTGCAATAATGCAGTTGGATAATGACCGTAATCAGGGAAGTGTGCTTTACGTCGGTGTATTGTTTTGTCATGCAGAGGAAGGATGGGCAATTTGACACTCAGCAGGAAAATATTTTCCAGTAATAAATGTACGTGTGCGCCTTAAATGATGGGCCTGTTCCTTCGGAGGGAGCAAAGAGACTTTGGTCATGCGATGTTCTCATCTTGGGCTGCTCACACCGAGACCCACCCATCTGCGTAGACACCTCATGGCACTGGCTTGTAAAAAGTGTGCCGGAGCATGGCTGTGGATGCGTGTTTGTGTGCGCGAGTCCATGCGGCGCTGTTGAGGGATTAAGGATTAATTGCCTTCAGACCTTCAGATAGACTTAAGTGCTTGTTACATGAACTTTAAGTTCTCTCCTGGCCCCTGAGAGGAAAACAACACTTGACTGTAAGGAGCAGTGGAAAAGTCTGGCTTTTTGTCTGCTGCTTTTTATTTTTTAGTTTTTTTTTTTTCCTCTCTTTCTCCCCCTCTGCTGTTTCTTGATCTGGAGTGCAGAGCCGTGAGGGTAAGAACTTCAGTTGTTCTCACCTCTTGCTCCATTTTCCTCTTTGTCCTTTTTATTATGACTGCAGCTCGTCCTTCATCTCTGCTTTCCACTTCTTGTTTTCACATTTTTGTCAGTGTCAAAACATAGGCAGGCTTTGGAAAAATGTCCACGTTTGAACTGTTAAATATGTTCTGTATTTGTTTCTCATTAGGGAAGCAGTTGATTGATCAAATCAAAAATTGATAACTGACTTGGATGTTTAAATAACAATGGCAAAAAACTAGATTTAGCATTGAAGTGGCATCAGTTATAAATTTATTTTTTTTATCCTATCTAAATCTCAGTAATCTCCTATTTAGTTTTTCAGCTGCTGAACTAATGGGCTGACATTGACTTTGTTATAACAAAAACCAACCCATTCTCAGTTCACCTCATCATAATTCCTTAAGAGCCTCCAGGTGTCATGTTTTATTGGTTTGAGGAGCCAGATGCTCGATTTTCAGTAGGGAGGGTCTCAATCCTGTAGTCCGAGAACCTTATGGTAAATTCAATAACTCAAGCTGAAACAAAGCATTTCTTAACTTTTTTTTTTTTTTTTTCTAATGGATAGGTTTAAAATGCATTGTTTTGGAATGGCTTCCAGCTTTTCCATTGGGGGGGAAAAAAAAAACACATGATATAAAAACATCTCCCAAGAAAATAAGTTCAGCATTGGATTAGATGGTCACTGTTGACAGCTCTTTGAAAACGTTCACCAGACTTTCATTTTTATTCAGGCACTGACTAGTATAAAATTTGCCTGGTACACCATTGAGTGCAATAGAACAATTTCACTACATCTCAGTTTCTACATAGTAACTGAGACACAAATATATGATTGCATCAGTTTTATTTAAAACTGATGCAATAATTGTTCCAAATTCCTATGAAATTAATATTGTATGCCAATTGTTACAATTTGAATAACGTTATCCAGAAAGATAATTGTTTTATGCATGTGCATTACAATAGATTCATAGCCCAAATATATTCTTGCCCTTAATAGATTTAGGATTAAAGTAAATTTTTAATTACACCAACATCTTTATTCTGACTGGAGGCAATGACTGGTCCAGCAGAAGTTCAGATTGTAATCTGATAGAGAATTTGTGGATAAAAGTAGACTTTCATCCTCATTGAACTGGAGCCCATCATCTAAGATAAATTGTTGCAACGCCAGTAAACAAATGGTAAGCTAGACTTAAGAAATGTTTGATTTTTGTTTTAATTCATTATTGAGAAGTGTCTAAAGAATTTATTGTAATGAAACAGATACTCCCTTTATGTAGTGCGATTATATTTTTAGACACCCGTCTCATTTCCTGTCAGAAACTACCTTCTTGTATTCATTGCATTTTTAAATCTGGGGAGTTAACATTTTATAGTCATCGTAGTCACACAACCAAGAATAAGTTTGTATTTCTCTTATTTTCCTAATCAGTGATGCAACCTCCGAGCGGTTTCTCAACACGTTCCATTGTCTCATTTTCTCCAAACGAACAGGGAAGTCATAAAAGTGAGTTTTGTCTGTGGTGAGGCTGTCGACGTTGCGGCTGCATTTTAAGGCTGTTGGAGATATTACAAAATGGAGGTCAGGCCACATATCACCCAGTTTGCAAGTGGAAATCCACCCTGAAGACCCAATTTGTGCTCGCGTCTTTGTTCCCATCCATATTTTGGGTTACCACAGTGATGGTGACCTCGCCGTTTAGTTACGGTCTCGTGGTGTCTATTGGAGGCATTGAGGCCCTCCTGTTGCGCTTCTTTGGAGTTTTGGAAACTGATAGCAAGTGGTTCTAAAGAAAACTGGTGTAAACAGGACCTTATTCAGTAAGAGTAACAGGAAGCTGTGACTGGAACAGCTTTGTTAATGAAATGACTAATGGTTTATTCCCCCATTAGGTGAGTTGATACAGCCGGCTGGTGAAAGAGGAGACCTGAGAATGACAGAGACCAATACTCCAAAATCGGCAAAGAAGCCCCGTTGGACCTCTCTGGAAATTGGCCTCATTACTATTGTCTCTCTGCTGTTCATCATCATTGTTGCCCTCGTCATCCTGTTTGCCACCCAGAAGACTGGTGAGTGTTTTAATTGAGGCTTGGCACCAATACTGATGTGTTTTTTTTTTTTTTTTTTTTTTTTATGCGTTTTTTTTTTTTTTTCTTGTCTTTAACAAACGCAAACAAGAACTGTGTAAGCAAAACAAGTGAATCATCTAGCTGAAAGGATTTGTCTAGGACATTCATTAGGTTTCACTTCATGGTTGATGGTAAGCACAAAAAAGCATGCAGAAGAGCTGCCCTTTGCTCAGATACAAGACACTTGTTCTGTGTGCTTTTTATCCACTGTGCTTCTATACAGTCTCTGACAGAGAATTAAAAAAAAAGAAATAAAAATATGCATATGTGTGCAAAGGTCCAATTTAAAAGGTTTTCATAACTCAAAAACACTGTCTCAAATTTCTAAACGTAGGCTTGATTCTAAGAACTGAATATTTCCAAGAATTATTTTTTTTTTTCAAAAAAGGATGATGTATGAAGAAAAATGGAGAATTGAGAAGCAAGGCTGAAGCCTTTTATTTCAGCTCAATGTCAGATTTTAGGTTTCACTCCTTCATGCTTCTGCTTTAAAATAAGCAGTTAAACAGGGTTTGAGTTATTACAAGCAGGTGATCTATAGATTAGTTATTGACAAAGTTCAGCAGGTCATGATGGCAGAATCCTCACAGAAAAGGTCATCCAATTAAGTTTGATGGAGTTCGTCTGGCTTTTGTGGGCATGTTGAGCTATTATTATTTTTTGCAGCCTCGTGCTTTATTAATGTGTAAGCTGCTTCGTCATGGAAATGAACACTGAACGGCTTGGCTATGCTTGCAGCCATGTTTACGCTCAACTGTGTTCATTTTATGTGCGCTCACTCATATAACCCACAAAGCGCTGTATTAAAGGTCA
>CAEGAE010090955.1:0-86048 GCA_903067095.1 Girardinus metallicus | reverse complement strand
GAAGTTGAAGGAAAATGTTTTTGGACCTTTTTTTTTTTTTATACATACAGAAACCAGAAACATTTGGCGCTAAAGGATGAAGGATGGAGCCAAACACAAGGAGTCAATGGCAGAGCTAGTATGAAATATGGCTGCAGCTCAGCGATTACTTTAGTCAGATAAAACAAATTTGGCACATTCGATGGACTTCTCAGTTAATCGCATAAGCTTATTTTATGTAATATGACACTTTCATTATATTACTGGAAAATAGTCTCAAAACAGCAAAATTATTGTTTATTGCAATAATTACTGGGACGATTTATTGTCCAGCAGAACTTGTTAAAGTTCCAGGCTTACAAATTTCAAGAAGGAGGCTTTTTGTTCAGTCTGAATATCAAATGCAAATCATATTTTAAGTTCTCCTGCATTGTGTTGCTCTAGCACATGTAATCTAAACGAAACGATTTGACAAAATGTGCTCAGGTGGTATGAATACTTTGGCAAGGTACTGTGAACATAACCCAGAAACTCTGCTTCGAACCAGTTCAAATAAAGTACAAAAATGAACAAATGACGACCAGCAGCAGCTCAAAGGCAGAAGCAGAAACTGAGCGCTGTGATGCAGGAAGGCCTAATTTACACCGTGTGACATTCAGCCATTCTGCCTCGTAATGCACTTCATTTGTTTAAAGCGTATTTTTAGCGCTCTCGAGAAATCTCTGCTTGCAGCTTTGACGAATCGCTCTCCCAAAAAACCTCGTACAGTAGCGCGGACTGTTAGCTTTTGGTCTTGCACAACATTTGAATAATGCCTAACCTCAACCCTCTCTCTCTGTGTGTGTGTGTCTCTGTGTGTTTTTCCTGGGGCCTTCCCTTCTTCTTTTTTTTTTTTTTTGCTTTCCAGAAAAAAAATGGGGAAACAGAACAGCAAGCTGACCCCTGAAGTGATGGAGGACCTGGTGAAGAACACGGAGTTCAATGAGCACGAGCTGAAGCAGTGGTACAAGGGATTCCTGAAGGACTGCCCCACCGGCCGGCTAAACCTGGAGGAGTTCCAGCAGCTCTACGTCAAGGTGCGGCTCCGCTCGATCCGTCACACCTCACTTTGTCCGCGTCCGTTGTGCGCTCGCCGCAGAAGTGCCAAATTTGTGTTGCTTTTTAGACCCAGAGGCAGGAAAGCAAAAAAGATTTATTGAAGAAGAGATTTGACAGGAATCTTGATCTAGACAAGCAGTTCTTCAAGCAGTTCACTCAAACTGGTTTGAGTGTCAAGAGATAAGAGAGTTGTGGCGAGGATAAGACGCAGTAGATGAATTGCGTGTTCAATCGAAAGGCTTGTATTTGCAGGACGTCGTTTACAGCATAGAAGACTGCCAGCAGCTGGAGTGGGACGGCTGAGAAGGCTTGTATGAAGATGAGGAGCGAAAAGGACGAAAGAGATAGCCCTGAATGGTGCAGTTGGGAACTCTGACCACAACTTGTCTAAACTCACCGTGTTTCCAATACAGATGTGCGCAAAACTTTGTCAATATTCTGCTAATATTATAAAAACATAAATTTGAAATCTTGGTATTTTCACAAAGTAAGAAACGGAATTAAAATCACCCGTGAATAAGTTTGTTCTCGCTATCAGTCATTGAAGAACATGCTGTGCCATCATCCTCCTACCACTTCCTGTCGTCTTCTTCGTCTTCTCTGCCAGTAGTAACATCCGGTTGTTGATCACATGACTCGTGCGATACGAAGAAGGTGTTGCTGTTGCAGCTTTTGTGAAATCTACAAATTTCGATATGGTTGAAAAACCATCTCATTCAAGCGCAAATATATTTTATTGAAATTTTATTTTTCTATTGCCGTGTTTCCAATTCTGAAATTGTGCAATTTTATGGTTGATAGAAATGCAGCTACTGACTCTATAGTTTAGACCATATAATTGTGCAAATTTGAATTACAAAAAATAATTTTGCTTAATGGATACACGCTAGTTCCGAAAAAACACATTTTTCGAGTAAAAGTTTTTGATCTAGGATGAGGTGGTTTTTCAGTCGTATCAATTTTACTGTATTTTGCAAAACTGGAACAGAAATGCTTTTTTCCCCATCTTACGAGTCACATGATCAACAACCAGATGATGCTGCTGGTGGAAACGAGGAAGAAGACGATGACAGGAAGTAGTTGGAGGATGATGGCGCGGCATGTTTTTGACATATCGCGTGAACAAACCTATTTACGTGTGATTTTAATTGCGTTTCGTATTTAATGGAAACACAGCGATTGCGAAGTTGGGTTTGTTCGACTTTAGCCGAATACTGACAACGGAATTTGTAACGGAAACACAGCCTGTGTTGAAGAATGGTTTGGCAAATTAAATGTAAACATTGGTTTGCAAATATGGCGAATATCGCAACAACTACTGGGACAATTTATAAGAATTGGTGACCAGCAGGAAAACTGCAATCAGTGCTCCTCTACTAGTACGGAATAAATTATAAAATGGCCGCTGATTGTATACAGTGATTTAGATGGCTACTGAAGTAAAAATTTTTTTAACAGATTACTAGGAGTTGCAGGAGTTATTTTTTTAGAACTATTTGCTCTCACATTAAAG
The DNA here is from genome assembly GCA_903067095.1 of Girardinus metallicus. Taxonomy (NCBI): domain Eukaryota; kingdom Metazoa; phylum Chordata; class Actinopteri; order Cyprinodontiformes; family Poeciliidae; genus Girardinus; species Girardinus metallicus. Next base: position 83,458 of record CAEGAE010090955.1, on the reverse strand, counting down.
CTTTCATAACGTGTTTTTGCACAGCTGATTTTTGGTAAGTGTTAGTTAGGGTCACATGAATCACCACAGCAACCAGTGTTATCACTCTTCATGCACGCCTGCTTTTAACCAGCCCCCCCGCCCTCTCTCTTTCTCTCTCTCTCACCATGCTTCCACTCGCCCCCTCTGGGCAGAAATCCAACAGAGAGTCTGAAATCAGAGGCACTTGAACGATCATGCTCCCATGCTAATATGCATCCCACCGTATCTTATGAAGCGGTGGGAAATTATTCTGTGGTTTATTCATTTACACACACAAAAGGAGGAGAATCCTGTTCACTAAGATGACATAGGAATTAGACTAATATTAGGATAAGCAGCCATGTGCGCAGCTATAGATTTACGCTGTAGGTGTTTACACCTCTGGGACTAAGGCTGCTGCCAGACATAAATAATGCGGTCATTATTCTTTCCTCCAGGCTAAAAGGATTATCACACCTGAGATCTTGTGTTAATTTACTCTAAAAGTACATTTGCATGCCAGGCATGTCATTGAAAACCTGTATGCTATTGAAGAGTTGACTTTGATCCACTATTTGATTCTAAAAAAAAAAAAACACTTAGAAAAGTGTAATAGGTTCGACAAAAAAGGTCGATATTCTTATTTTTGTGATACGAGAATCAATACGCCTGCACCAGAAATTGATTTGATTGATAATATAAGGCTCTTAGATTTATTACTTTATTATGCTAATATCATTATAATACTTGAAAATGGTAACAAAAAAAACAATATTATCATTTATAGCAATAACTTCTGGGACAATTTATTGTTCAGCAAAAATTTGTTATTGTGGCAGGTCTAGACATTATGTATAATAAATGGCAACTTTTTTAACCCTAACTTTCTACATCAGCTCACTACCAATCATGAAGAAAATTGTCAATAAGTCAAAGTCATTTTTGGAAGATGTATCAGTCAAGCAGCAGTAGAAAGTTTCAATCTGAGCCAGCATTTACTTTATAAGCATGAGGAATACCACTTTTAGCAAACTGCAAATTCTTTTAAATTATATTCAAATAGAAACAGTGGAAGAAAAATCACAAAAGAAGCAACACAGTTCAAATCTGGAGAGGTCTTAGAAGGCTGGGGGCGTACCACCTTTTGTTTGATTGCAGCTCGTTTTGATGTTTCTAGGCGACAATATATCAGTGATAGGGCTCTTAAAGATCTAAATAGCCAATAAATGGAAGAAGAAGAAAAAAAAGTTTGCCTGCGACCTCACATCAGTGGGACAGATTGTTCCTGTGAAGAGTGACGGGGTGTGTGTGTGTGTGGAGTTTGCAATGGGAGCGGGGGGGTAATATGTCTATTGGGAGGGTGATGGAGGCGGAATCACATCAGCAGAAAGTGAGAAGCAGAAAAAGGGGCAGAAGTGAGAAAAACTAAGCAAGTGAAGGAAAGTGTAGTTAAATTATTTATTAGTCATTAGAGCCACTGGAGTCAGAGAGCAGAGTGATGGCAAATGTAGAAATGAGTGCAAAGACACTTCCTGGATGAATATTTACAGGCCATCCACCAGAGACCAGAAGTTTACCACGCTGTGTTAGGTTGTAGATAGAAAAATAAAATAAAGGAGCAGTACATCTCTGCCAAAGGAATTCAGAAATTTTTAGATAAAACTTTTGACCTCTTGGGAATTTTCTGAGTTTGAAAAGATGTAAAATGTCCAAGTTTTTTTTTTTTTCTAGAAAACATCAGAAATTAATCTTAAAATTTTTGAGATTTTTTTTCTTGCACATTTTTGACTCTTTTTGTTTTTTTTGAACATTCTTTATTTAAGAATATTATGAATCCAACATATATGTATACACTTACGTAGCACAACAGAAAAGAGAGAGAAAGAAAGAAAAAAAAGGAGGGGGGTTAACAAACTTTTAAATCCATTTTGGCAATTGACATTTCTTAGAAAGGTCCTCATGGGCTCACATGAAAGGGAGGTGTACATATCCAGTGTCTCCCATTAAAAGAAGGACTGACACAGCTTTTTATAACACATAGCATCTTTATCCGTGTGGCCATCCAAAGTGGGAAATAGATGGGGTCCATACACTCAGAAAAATGTCCATTTTAACATGAAGTTTTGCTGTTATCTTTTCCATTATATACACATTCTTCAATCTTTCTTGCCATTGTTGAGGGCTGGGAGGCAAAAGCTTGAGCCAGGACAGAGTTATCATTTTCCTTGCTACTAGTAGCAGAACCTGTAGTAACTGGACTTCCCTTTTCCCAATATTTTCTCCTGGGGTCAAACCCACTATATAATGCAGTGGGTTCAGTGGTAACGTGAACTTAAATATTTTTTGAATTTCTGCCTGGGCCCCCTGCCAATCAGTACTGGGCCGTCCCAAAAACTGTGAGTGTGACCCCCAGTCTGATTACAGTTCCTCCAGCATTTCTGTCATATTTTGAAATACTGAGAGGTGTTTGGAAGAATCTCGTTCTTAATTTCCAGTCAAATTCCTTCCAACCTGGACTGTGGGTAAAATTAAAACCTTTTTCACAGATCTCCTCCCGCTCCTCATCTTCAATAACAATATTCATTTCTAATTCCCGCTTTTGCTTCATATATGTAGAATTGTCAGAGAAATGCATCTGTAAATGTTTATATAGATTAGATATAATCTTCCTCTTATTATTTTCCTCTACACATTTTAATCATACATTTTTCTAAAGGTAATGTATTTTGTTTCAAAGTAGGCCATTCTTTGTGTGGTAAAAGGTAATCCCTTAATTGTAAGTACTTATAGAAATCTTTAGAGCAGAATCCATATTTGTCTTGCAACTGCTTAAATGACTTAAGAGTTTCTCCACTGAATAATTGATTAATTCTTATTAATCCTTTCTGTGCCCGTCTCTGATAACCCGTATCCAGTTTGTTTGGGAAAAAGTCAGTAATCTTGGTTATTTTTATTATGCGTGATATTGTTAAAGGTGCTCCTATTTTCTTCCTCACAAGAGACCAAACTCTGTATGTATAATTAATCCACTCATTTTCAATTTCTAAATCCTTCCAATCTTTTCCCTCCATAAATGGCCATTTTTGACTTTTAAATCTCAAAATTCCAAGTTCTTCTTCTAGAAAACTTCTGAGATTAATCTTCAATTTTTTTTTTTTCTTGCAAATTTTCAACTTTTCAAACTGTGAAATTTCCATGTTTGTTCTAGAAAATTTCTGGGATTTCTGTCAAAATTTCAGATTGCTTTCGAGCAAATGTTCTACATCTCAAACTCAGAAATTTCCACTTTTTGTCTTTAAAATTTTTCTGAGATTAATTTCAAAGTTTCAGGGGGGTTTTTCATGCAGATTTTCAGCTTCTCAAACTCTAAAATTTCCCAGTCCTTTCTAGACAATTTCTGGGATTGATATCAAAATTTCTGATTTTTTTTATTTTTTTTTTGTAGCTAATGTTTGACTTTTCAAATTAAGAAATTTCCCAATGTTTTTGCAAATTTTCAAGCTCAGAAATGTCCCAAGTTTTCCCCAGGCAGGGTGATAAACACAGTGCTACCTCCAGCCGGCGGTCTGCCTGCAGTAAATGTAACTTTTTGGGGGATAAAAATAAAGCGGTTAAAGCAGGTGCAGCATGTCAGCTGGAAGTCATGGTCCTCTGTCTGAGGGCTTCCTTTGATGCGGTGCAACAAAACGTCACGTTCAGGCTTCAGTAGCTCCATGTGTTCTGTCATATTCGGCACTTTAAAACAGAAATCCCATTTGTTTTATGTATGCTGAGAATCCGTACCGACAATGTTCACAAATTATAGAAAGAACTCAAGCAGAGGACCAAAACAAAAAGAAAAGCATGAGCGCTTCAGAAAACCAACAGTTAAAACACCCATTAGTTTGGTCAATTAAATGGAAATAGCACATTTAAATGCAAATTTCGTGGTTCAGAAGTCGGTACTCAGCTTTAATTTTCCACTTAGAACATTTCAATATTTCAGTATGCCCGGCACAATCACCTAAAAGGTTGGCCATTAGAAAAATAATGATAGGAGAAGTGCATTCCTCATTTAAACAGATAGTGGTGAAACTAGAATGGAGGCGGAGGTGATGGATGAAGGGAAGCTTTAGCTCTAAACCGCCATTCATCAAAGCGTCTTGGATCAATGGCCTGTGGAGGGCAAGCCCGCTATGAAGGAGTTTGTCCTCGTTAGGCTTTATGGGATTTTGATGATTCTGTTTTACCACACACTCCAAAATGTGACATGAGTTTTCCATACCTTACCTTGAAGAATTTCAAAATATCCTCCTGTTTTAGTTCTTCTTAACTTGGAAGCCACCTTGTATATTGTGCGGAGGTGGAACTCAATGAAAATATTTCATGGGGTTAATGTCAGAGTCTGTAACTGATGAATTGAAGTTAGTCGCATTTTAACTGAAAACTGTGTATCGACAAGACAAACATTTTCAATTCCAAAGCCCTTTTCGCTGCGATGTTATTAAATGTGGTAGCATGCGTTGCTGCTACCACAGCAACGCATGCTGTGGTAGCATGCGTTGCTGTGGTACCACAGCAACGCATGCTACCATGCTAAAAAGTTGCGTAGCATGCAACTTTTTAGCATGCTACGCATGCTAAAAAGTTGGCAATCTCAAGATTTTCTCCACTTTTCCAGTTTCATATCCGAATAAATAAATAAATACATTTTATCATATATTTTACATTTTTAAACACAGTCGACCAATAACAGGGATCAGAAATATTCAGGAAAAAAATGCAACTTGGGAAAATGACATACCTAGGCACATTGCTATTTGACATGCTAATGGCTGGGTTTTGCAAAGCAGCCGAAGCAGGAGCACTATTTATTTTCCTTTGCACTGATTGGCTGTACCTCCCAAGAGTAGAAATAAGGAAGACTGTAAACAGTAGCTTGTATTTTTAGTGGTAAGACAGGTTCCACTGTGCGTATTGATGCATACTAGGGTATATTTTCTATATGAACTATTAAAAAAGGCAATTATGAGAGTTTTTAGAACGGGTCTCAAAAGTTACGTAACACAGTTGTTTGTGGATAGCTAAAAACCTCTGGGGTCGCGCTAAACTCCAATACCAGTCAATTAAACAAACTTAATATGGGTCCTAGTCAAAGCAGCAAACCTAACTCTAGCAGAAACTGGATAATAATAGTGACTCTGGCCAACAGAAAGATATTTTTCATGTTGTCACCTCAGCAGTCAGTTTTGTTGCTGCTCAACACTTATAGTTTAGTACTGGTTAGCAAAATGTCTAAGCTGTTCTTACTACTGTTAGAGAATCCAGTTGCCGGTTTCACTGACATTATTAACTCGATCTAACCTCCAAAATCTAAAGGTTAAAGTTTGCTCAAGACGTTGTTTGTTGGTAGTTTTTCTAAGAGCAAGTTCTCTGCTCACAATTCCTGACCACACAGTCTCCAAATCATTAAAATGACCTGTTGCTCTTTCTGTTTCCCCTGTGGATTCCCACGTTTAGTGGTGTGGCTGGGCTCAGATGGCGGCACAAAAATGGAAGTGAGCCTTCCGAGTTAATTCACACACACTGTGTGAAACTTCGTCCTGAAACGCAAGCCTCCCTTTGAGCATTGACACCTGAGAAGCTGTAGGTGATTGGATTGAGGTATATCTTAAGTAGAAATGTTATCCGCCTTGTGATTTTTGGGTTTTAAGGGTTTTACTAGAGAATGGAATGACTTGTTCCCCTGCACTGCTGAAAAGGCGATAGCTGTCGCTCTAAGCCCAACGTAAACACATGCGCTGGCCTGACTAAAGGTGTATGGATGGATTCCGCTCCGATGCAAATCGCCTGCCGCGCCCAGAGGCTTTTCGTTGTTTACGGGTGCGGTGTGAGCGCCCATCTCCCCGCACGCCTGCCTCCCGAGTGTGAGACTCCCCGCGGCCCGCAGACAGACTGACAGACAGATCTCAGGAAGGTAAATGGAGCGACAGAGGGACACTGACATCATCTGGCCAACAGCCACGTTTCTGCGAGGAAACATATGGGGCCTAGTCACAGGAGACAAAAGGACAGACAGAAAAGGCAGAGATGCGCCGTCACACTGACACGGAACATTAATTATGAAAGAGGACTCGTTTGGAAACTCTTTGTGCATCATTAGGACAGATGTGGCAGAAGGTGTAGCGGGCCCCTGGGGGATCTGCTCAGTTTTACGGAAAATAGAACTTTTTAAGCATCCTCTTATTTGCTAACTGTGTTGCTAGTCACACAGATTAGAGCTAGATAACATCCATGCTGCAGGATTGATGTGAATATTTAAAGGCACTGATGCACTGGGTGCCACTAATGGAATATGCAATGAAAAGAGACGAGCCATGCATTGTGGGAAATTGGATTTATCAGCCTCAGACGGCATCAGGTGATTTGGAATTTATATCATTTTTAAGGTTTTTTGCTCAAACTTCAGACTTGGTTAATTAAAGCAGACATACAAGCTAGCGACATAGCTAGCTATCTAGCAAGATAGATAGATAGATAAATAGATAGAGCTTGTTAGATGTGAGCCAAATTAACTCTAATATTTTCACTGGGTTTTATTTTGGAATATCAGAGTAAATGGGCTTCAGGGATTCGTGCATACCTGAGATTTTAGATTTTTGTTACAAAATGTAACAAAAACCATGTATAATTTTACTTCTAAACCATTTGTGTTGGCTTATGCGATACAATCCCATTAAAATACCCCACAGTTTGTAGTTGTGGGGTGGTAAAATGTGAAAAGGTTGAATGGATATTGTAAGTCTAGAAAAGATGTTGAGCTATTGGGTGATTCTCTGAATTCAGTACATTTTGGGGTCTCAGGTTACTAAAAAATATATCACAAAAAAAATGTGTTTTTGAACACTGCGTCTATTGAAGGACTCTTTGAACCTCCAAGAAAATATGTCCCCCCATCTTATGCATAAAATCCCAAACAGTATTACGAATTTCTTTGTCACTGAGGTTCCTTTAAATTCAACTGCGTAACGGGGCGATTTCATTCCTCTATCAGTATAACGTCATAACATAATTAAACTAATTCTTCCAGTTCCTTTGATCACCTGTCCCTTGATTAAAATAACTAATTGTAAGCATATTTTATTTGCTTCTGAATCATAATAATTAGATTGATAAGTAGAATATGGCAACTTGATGTAAAAGTGTTTCTCATAAGTCATGAAAATATATTTTAAAATTAATATTAAATCAGGCTTTTTAATGTTTGTGACTCATTCTTTAAACTTTGCATATAGCCCAGCAAATATTAGTTTAATATATGCTGTTATAATAAAAAAAAATTACAACAATGTGTCACGTCACTGGGTTGAACCCAGTGAAAACGTTGACCAGACTGTAACGGGGTTGAACACCGGCTGGCTTATCAACAGTCCAACGTTCAACCACATAACAAAACCACCATTTTTGTAACGGGGTTGAAGATTTTCACTAAAAGTTACCATAAGTTCACATCAGCTAGAGTATGGAGCAACATATGATATGATGTAAACAAGAAATTAATTTATGTTTCAAAGACAATTTTTTACTTTTTCCCAAACAACAATAAATATCATTTACGTGCGTAACAGTGTTGGAAGGTTGAGCTTGAGGATGACCATATTTGGATAAAAAATAATCAAATATAGGTAAGAAACTTTCCTAACACTTAAATCTCTGTACAGTGTGAGCAGGAAGAGACTTCAGTGACGTCACTTCCAGGATGCTGATAAAATTGGACTAAACCATTATTTATAAAAAGGAGGGATTGATATGCTGTTATGGGGTTGAACAGAACTGGAGGGACATGATTTAAAAAGTGCTATTTTATAAATAATTCATGTGTTTTTCTCAGATTTCTCTTATTTAGGTTAAAGTATACCAAAAAAATTTTTACATGTTTACATTGGTACAAATAACTTGCAGTTACTGGCTATTTTTATTTGATTATATTCATTGAAAAATGAACACTGGTCAGTGGGGACATGCTCATTTGGCTGACCTCTGCACTTCAACAACCCATAAAATGTTTTCAAAACATAATTTTTAAAATATATTTGCACGTTACATTACCAAGACACATGGATATTTCCATTTCTTGATTTTTCTCAAAAAAATGTGGTGTGCATTATATGAAAATCTTTGAGATAAATCTGTGGGACACAAAATGCACCGAATTCAGAGAATGACCCTATTATGAACGCGACGTTTAAAAAAGCCTCCATTATAAACATTCTTCCTCTGATTTTCCCCTTTGACTATTACCAGCCTATCCGTGTCACTTCCTAACATTTCCCGTCTTTCATTTCCACACTCTGCCTTGTCTCTTTTTCCTCTTCTGCCCAAGTAAGCTCATGGATGGCCTGCTCTAAAAATAGCTTTTGTCATCTCTGAAGCTGATGCCATTCTCCATCGTTGCCACAACTCAGGCACCCACACACGCACACGCACACGCAGCGCTGAAGGCTGAAGAATTGCTCCTGAAAGGCAAGAAGCTGAATATTTTCTATTGACTCTAGAGGAAAGAAAATATTTGCGAGGAGCACAAGCGTACTAATATAGCATCAAGTCTGCCTCTTTTGCTGTTTGAACACGTAGAAAACTAAAGGAGACAAACTGAATACATTCTGGACTAAATAGGAATTTGCAATGTTTACAGAGTACACAGGGAGGAGAGTCTGACTCCGAATCAGTAGTCTGTCATTTTCCCATCATGAATATTCTCTAGTCTCTCAGACTGGATAATGGGTGTTAATTACTGAGCACCACTGAGTTAGAGGTTGTAGATGAGATGGCCTCAAAATGGGCTAAATGCGGTCAGAGACAGACAGAAAGAGAGAGTTACAACGAAAAGAAAGGATTAAAACTTTGAGACAAAGAGGAAGCCAGAAGGCCAGATGGTTGGATTTATCAAAATGAATAGCTTTGAACCCTGTCGCGCTCTGCGGCCTCTTGAAAGTGCCTCCCTGTGGGCTGCAACAGCGTGATTCAATTATTCAGCAAGTTTCAGGGAGGCTCTCTTCTGTCGTGTGAGTGCATTCAGATGGACAAACTTTTTAGGCTTCGCTCTCGGGGGAAATAGCGCTGTTAGCACATTCGATCGTCCATCATGACTAGGCAGAGAGTAGAGGTATCAGTTGTGCGAAGCGGGCTAGGGATCCCGGGTTTCCGTTGGTGGTGGCAAGAATGATTTTCATGCGGTTAGCATACATTCTGGTCAGCCGTCCTCCACACCATGAGAGCAGGAGCTCTCAGCTTGTGTTAGTGGAGACAGTAAGAATAATTCTTGTTATAAGATCTGACCATTTAGAAATAAATCAAAATATGCCACCTTGTGCTGAAAAAGTATTTCCTGTTGCTACAGATTTTTGCATTTTTGGCACAAAATGTCTCAGATGTTCTTGCAATTTTTAGCTTCTCCCACCAGGTGTATACATAGACAAGGATTTCAAACTTCACAATCCTGCACTGCATCACAATCTAATGCTTCCGTCTTCATCTTTAGTCGTTTGTTTCTCAGCTCAGCATAAAGACGAGCTTTCCAAGGTCTGCTCCGTTGGAATGATCCGTGATAATTGCATGTAATACCTCCCACACTTTTGCTAAGCCTTGTGCACCATTTAAGTTTGACGGTGTGGGTGATTAATCTGTTCAGATCTCACTTTTTCCTCCACCTCCATTGCGGACCGCGTTGTACGTTCGCGTCACGACAGAGTGAGCTGCGACCGATTCCCTTTCTCTAATGGGGGATTTCTGGTGTGTCGACATCCTTATGCATGCTTCCCAAATGCAATCCCCTGCTTTAATTCAAAGAAATGTTGTTGTGTACTGTTCTTAGCATGCTATCACCTGCATCAGCTTCCGCTGATCAACATACTGATCGATTTTGCAGATTAGATGAACGCTGTAGGACGTTCACACGATGTCTCCGTTCTGTGGCCTCCCACGTACTGGACAGCTGCTGCTGCCGACTTTGCTATGAATGAACCAACACTAGCTCCACAATCTCTTTTTACGCTTTACGCCCAAGGTAGATCAGGGACATAAGTTTCAATTTCTGATTCTGTTGAGCGACATTTCACATAATCATGATGCGTAATGTAACAATTACAGAGCGGAAAGGATGAGAACGTAGCCTGGCCATTGCTTACCTACACAGTTCTGCTCAATTCTCATCTCCCTTCACTTCTTTTCTACCATTGAAGTCGATTTCTTTGATAGAATTTCTACCACGCCAGTCAGCATAAAGAAGGAGAAGTTGTGAAGGATGACAAGGATGGTGTTTCAGAATCGTAGTCCACCTGTAGCTTCAGCAGTGGCAGCAGAGGAAGTGAACAAAGCCGTTCTGGCCGCATTGGCTAAGCTTCCGAATATCAAATTAGCATTAAAAGCCATCGGGTTCGGCTCGGCACGTCTGTCTTCGCAGTGGAGGATGGTTTTGTCCTCCACTGTCAACAACCATCCTTGCCAATAAACGTATGAAGTTTACCGGCAATTTCCGGTTAACTTCATAACGTCCAACTGGCGCATTATGTACGTCACAGCCAAACATTAGCAATTGGGTAAAATTTAAAACTTCAACAGCATCCATGCCTCCAGCAAGCAATCATTTCTGTACTCTTCATCCAGAAGAGTACAGATCTTCTGGATGAAGCAAAGCGTAACAGGGTCTGGTTTTTACTAGGCTAGAGGGACAGGACATGAGACATCTTGATATCTTGATGGCGTGTGCTCCTGGTAAGACGTAATACAGTGACAATGGAAACACGCAAACATTTGCATGCAGACTTATAGATAAAACCTCTCCGATGCATGCAGAGATGCAGAAAGGAAAGAGCAGTCATGATTAATAAATCCATGCCAAAAAGATTCGACGAGTCATGTGAAATGAAGGCACAACCTGAGTAACGGACCATCGTGCGGACACCCCGAGAAACGGAGTCTGCGTGTTGTGTTTTGTCCTGTGGTATTTCCTCACCGTCTCCCTTCCTCACACTCCTACATCTCGCTCTCACCTCCCTACCCTCGCCTCTTTCCTTCTCTCTTTATATATTTGTTTCTTCAGCCTTTTTTTTTTGGCCCAGGCTATGCCGGAGGGGCTCACAGGCCTGATATCAGCTTTTTAAATAGGCCGTTTCAAGCCGCGCGAGCTGCTGCCGTCTTTATCTGACGAGCCGTTCTGGACACACCGCTGGTGAGGGGAGATAAGCAAGCTGCTCGACCTCTGTTGTTCTGCCTCGCTTTGATTTGCGTCACTAAGACAGAGGGCTAGTCCTCAGGTCTACCTGCCAAACCCGACAGTCCAGCCGTGATTCATTTTCTGCTTGCTGTCATCTTTGGCATCTTTTTTTCTTACTGATTTAGATCTCAGTCTGAAACGAGGACAACCAGAAATAAGCTCTGATGGAGAGTTGATTATTTTAAATCAGCTTTTAGCACTAAATATAAAATTCTGTATCAGAATAAACAGTTCTCCACATTGGTCCATGTACAAATTAGTTATATTTACTTCTCCGTCGCTTATTCTTTCCCGCATGCCCGCAACTGCTCTCCTCCCCATCCCCACACATGAAGTAAGATTTCATACTCAACGCTGCCATCTGCTGGTGATTTGTCATTTATGCTTTTCACACATGGTTATTGCTAGCAGATGGGCGTTTTGTAACCACAGATAACCGGGGTCAAAGAAGGTGCCAGGCCAAATTCCTCTTAAATCTCAAGCTGAGTGACCAGCAGCTTTTCAGGAATCAGTGGTTCTGGCTCAATCCCATGTTCTGCAGTACAGCACGGAGGTCCAGGCGCTTATCTCCAGGCACTGATAACATATAATCAGTTATTATTTTTGGGGGGCTCTTTATGCAGAATGTGGTGTCAGAGGTGGGACTTTACATTTGCTATGTTTGACATGTGGAATAAATGTAGAAATTACTATTGTCAAATAACATCTAAGAGGAAGTACTCTGTAAATCCAACCATCCCTTCATCTCAGATTACAGTGTCTTAGAAAAGGGAGGGATGAGCCTGGTTATGAAATTTTAATCTGCAGAGCTCCATAAGAGTATTAAGTAAAGTTTGAATCTGAGTCAGCGTGAAAGGCACTGTACATATTTTACATTTTAATTTGCACTTCAACGTTTGGCACATGTTCACACTAATATAGGATAACAACAAATTCAGAGACACAATACAGCTGCCACTGCCAAGGCTTGATGCAGCAAGCCACTTCCCTGACCAGAAACAAACCCCTCAATGTTTAGTTATTTATAGTAAATTAATGCTTAGAGGAGCTTTTCCACCAAACTTGTTCTTTGTTCTTCACACCTCTGGCCTTTGACTATGAAAAAAAAAAGCAGCGCTACTTCAGTACCAGTTTCCTGTTGGACCTTTTTTTCAGCAGCTAGGTGGGGGCTAATCAAATTTTGAAGTTTCATTTCTCTCAAGAGAAGTGAAAAGGAAAATGGTAAAAACTAATTCAAGGAGTTCGGTGTTGTTTACGGAAATGTATGCGTCAGGTTTACTGGTGGTACCAGAAAAGCAGGAACGTCTGGATGAGTTGCCTACCTCACTCAATCCTATTCAGCTGTAAACTGTTATGGTTTGAGTAGTAAAGGGCAAAGACCTGAACGGTACAATTACCTCATCTCAAAACTGTGTGTCGTTTCTCTCGTTTTATTTCCATTACATGTTCTGAATGATGTGTGTTGGACTTTTATCTCATTGTGCATGTTTATTGTACACAGTGTAAAAAGAATACAACATTTCTATCAATGAGAAATTTCCTCACGGACAAAGAACAGCTAAATTGTGCTGCTTTGGTGATAATCACATCATGACAGAGACCCAGGCGAAAGTAACAAGAGGATGATTAAAAACGTATTTTCCAGGGCAAAAGGGGATTTGCGAGTGTGCGTGTGTGTGTGTGTGTGTGTACCAGTGCAGACCCTACAGGCTTGGAAGCAGCCGCGGCTACAGATTTGCGCTGGCTCAGTTTCTGACGCTTTTTGGCTCGTCATTGCGGGTTTATGTAAGAGCTGACGCAGACAGACACTGTAAATGTGTCCCTGCCATGGATTATACGCATTTTCCCTCTCCCCTTCTCAACCCCTCTATCCTCCCCTCCCGCCATGCCGCTGCATTCTGCTCAATAAAGCAGCATTTACGGAATGCTCTTGACGAAGCATTGTAAACACCCATATGCACAGACGGCTCGCCCTGTCAGGAACAGCGGTGTATTTCTGCTAACTGGCTGAATTTCATCTGACAATATTGGAAAAAGGGTGCATGAAACATAAGGCGTTATTTACACCGCTCTCCGCCTTCACGGTGGGTATATGTCAGACGCAAAGTTCAACCTGCGGATGTTTGCTGTGAGGAAGAACAGTGCTGCTGCTTTGTATTGTAGGAGTTGTATATTAAACTTTGCCTCGATGTATTTTATTTGGATTTTATGTGAGAGGCAAACATAAAGTTGGACATTTTTGTGAAATGGAAAGAAACACTTCTTTTGCCATTACAACTCTAAAAAAAGTGTCTTCCATTCCATCACTTTGTCTTCCTCTTTTATTCTAAAATTTCTGAATAAAGCCCAGGTAAAACAATTACCGTATTTTCTGGATCATAAGTCATGTTGGAGTATAAAATGTCTAAAGCTGTTACGTTCTAATATCCCAGCTTTCAGATTACGTTCCAATACCCCAAATTTCAGAAATGTCCTATTTCTGAAATTTCCAATTTCTGAAATTGAAAAATTCAGAAATTTTTCCAATTTCAGAACATCAATCTGAAATTGGAAAAATATGACTCAACAAACCTACCAAGACACGGCCATACGCCTCAACTGCAAATGGAGCATTGAGCAGAAAACTCCATTTACCATAAATTAGTGTCGATTGGAATTACAAAAATAAATTTGTTTAATGGAAACAAGGTGATTTTGAAAAAAAACATGTTATTTGTTGAAACGTTTTCACGTTAGGATGGGGTGTTCTTTCAGCCGTATCGAAATTGGTGTATCGCAAAACTGAATGGAAGCACATTTCACATCATGTCGGTTTATATACAGCAGTAGCAACACGCTTGTGACACTCCAATGCCTCAATAAGACGTCAAAGTCGCCTCTGAAGGATAATGGTATCGCTAGGTATCCACCGTGATTTTTAATGACTCATCATGTAAACAAACTTATTCACCTGTGATTTTGATTTCATTTCGTATTTAAAGGAAATACAAAAGTTGTGAAATTGTATTTTTCAAACTTAGCAGAATATCAAAAAAGTTTTGCGCACATTAGTAATGGACACTCTGCAAGAGAGGCAGTCAAACTATGGCTTTTCTCCAAACATCTGTCTTTCATTGAAAAGCGGCAAGTAGAAAGCTTGCCACTGTGATGTGGAATCACATTCAATCTGAATGACCTTGATATATTCTACAAAGAATGTGTAGAAACTTGTGTCTTTAGATGTGCAAAGCCCTTTGAAACATAGACCTGGAACAGTACTTTCAGAGGAAGATGATTCTACAAAGTATTGACTCAGTTGGTTGAATACAAATGCATACAACAGTTCTTATTTGCAAAAAAAAAAATTAATTGGAAGAGTTTCATTTTTCCTTCCAGTTCTAGCACATGTGCTTAGTGCTGAACTACCACAAGCAATCCCAGTAAAACACAATGATGTCTGTGATTGCACTGTGACAAAATGTTATGGATATACCTATTTAGTAATAGCATATTGCTTTTCCATTGTGTAACATTTATGTTTTTGTGGCCAGTAAACAGTTAATAGCAGAGACTGTTTCCTATTTGGCACCACTCCTGCAACCATTTATCCTCTGGCCGAACGATATTGAACCGTCCATTTAGTTTGGAAAGACAGCGGAGAGAGGCCATGCAATGTGTGGTGCTTGTCTGACCATGTGTCTGCACGCACATGGAGGCAGCAGGTGGACCGACATGGACAGGGACAGAATAGAGGCTCAATCTGTGAGCCTACATCAGCAGCGTGGAATTGACATGGCGGCAGTCCAGAAAAGACATTATAGGACACTGACTGCATGGGTGATCACATATAAGGTCGCCCTGTTTGGCTGACTGGCAGCTTGTTGAGCTTCTGACCTGCTGACTTTGTCATGTAAAGCAACAAAAGCATTTATTTTTATGTATTAATACTTTGCTTTTTTTTTTGTATTTCCCTGTCTTTACATGTCAAGATTACATGTATATTGTTACCAGATCATCTTTTCACAAGAATGGTTAAAATCATCTACTTGTATTTTTTCATAAATTTAGAAAAGACTTTCGTGTGCTTTTGGTTAAAAGTACAATAAATGCTGTAGCTAATTACATGATCAAGACATCTTTTGTCTTAAAGTTCTTAACATTATATTGGAATTGTGGTGCTAATAGTGGCAGCATCCTGGAGAAGCTAGGCTACATTAGCTCTGATTTGATCTTTCATGTTCTTTAGTTGACTCGTTGCATGTTTGGATAATTGTTCCCTCTGGTTTTGAATCCAGAGCAGCTGAAAGTTTTTTTCTTCTCTTACTTTTTTTCCATTTCAGATAGTTGTTATAATTCATAACCGTGGCAACAAGGTAATCTTTTAGTCTAGATAGATCAAGAGAGGGGAAAAAGCTGATGAGCAAGAGACGCCCCAAGTTGGCCAGTTGAACAATGATGACCCCTGATGTCAAAATTCTGACTCGGAAAGTTGGAGGCTTGTCCTCAGCTCTGATCTAAAAATTAAATATGGCTACCACTGTAATAAAAGCCAGTGTTAGCAGAAAACCATTTCCTTCTGATGGTTTAAATCTCACTGGATCAGGTACATAGTGCTGTGGAGCTCATGTCAGAACATTTGCTAAGGTGTTTGAATGTTCTAGAAGTGGAGAAACACTTTCGGTTTGTTTGGCAGACTATAGTCAATTAGCAAATCATAACTGTTCTACGAATTAAAACTGGAACACAGTTAAACTTTGAGATTCAACTTTTAAGGTAGATGGAACACCCCATTTCTCAAAACAAGACATCAAGACATTTGAATTCCTCAAAATTCAAATGTCTTGATGTTGGAGAAACTCCTAAAAACATCAGTGCATTTAGGCCTAAAAAGCTGGTACTTCAATGAATGCCGGCATTATGATACCAGGTCTTTACATACTTATAGAAGTGTTACAGTTGCACTAGTTAAAGTTGAAGTATCTGCAACAAGTAAGGATTTTACTTGCTGCCCCAAAAAAGTGGGGGCTCGAGAATGGTGGCTGTGTCCCAGAAGTCTTTTCTCAAGGGGATGTTCCCAAATCATCTCACTGTCTCAGTTACTGTCAGCTCCTTTTTTACCTCAACATACCAGTCCAAGGAACATTGATCCCATTCCACCCTACCATCCTATTTCAACTAGATACCAAGATACCTAAAACCTCTGATGAAGGGGAAAGACTGAGCCCCAACCTGAGCTTTGTTCAATTGAGAATCTTTGGCTCATCTTCCACCCTTTGTGAGCCAGCTGTTCAGAGATGCCATCAATCAAGAGGAATACCTCATCCTTAGAAAGTGCAGGAAATGCTAAGTGTACCGTTACATAACCGATCGATCTGATACTCAACTTAATACAATCAGAACAGTACCTTATATTTGTCAGTGGGTGGGATGTTGCCTATAAATATGCATAAATGAGAGAGAGAGAACCAAAGGGAGTCATAACAAGGACTTGAAATAACTCATCGCTTTCAGAGTCACAAATAACTCTTTTGGTTCTTAGATAACAGTAATCCAGTTAAACACAGTTCCCAAACTGAAACAGCATCTCTTGAGTGGGAAATATGCCCTCCTCACTTAGATCACAACCCACACACTCATCTCTTGAAGCCTTTAAGCCATCACTAAGTCAGCTAAAGTGTTTAGCTCGACTTTCAAATGCAGATTTTGGAGGGTAGACTATGGAGATGGGCGTGAAAGAATTGGCTTTTACGCAGATACATTTTAATCAGCCCAGGAGTCATTTGTCGCCATGATGGAGTTGAGGGTTTAGGCTGTAGCAGTAATCCAATCCATGGGAAAACTTGTGTCCTGTCTGTACCCTCCTTCCTCCACCCACGATGGCTTTTGGATCAGTGCCGACTTGCAGGCTGACTATAAAGGCTTTAATGTTCCAGTTAACTGCTGTTTGTTTTGGGGTGTGTGTATGAGTGTGTGGAGATTGGATGTTAAAGCAAATATTAGCTTCACAGAATATGTTTTGCCTATCCTCTCAATGACACACACAAACATGCTGAATGACATTAGCCATTGCTACACCCCACCCTCTTACATCTGGCGGTCTTGTTCCCTCCTAGACTGGACAGAAGTGGCCTGGCATTTAGCCTGTCCTTTGATGGCCTGATCCAAACCACCACATTAAACAGCCATGAAAGCAAATAGAGGCCAGATGAGCAGAGGACAGAGACTTTCTGGGAGCATTAACGACCCAATATCCCTAGCTGTTCATTTGCAACTACATCAGTTTAGACGGTAAAGGGAAGTTGCGTGCCATGTAGTGTTTTTGTCTTTTTACTGTCACTTTTCGATCCT
The DNA here is from genome assembly GCA_903067095.1 of Girardinus metallicus. Classification (NCBI taxonomy): domain Eukaryota; kingdom Metazoa; phylum Chordata; class Actinopteri; order Cyprinodontiformes; family Poeciliidae; genus Girardinus; species Girardinus metallicus. Next base: position 65,877 of record CAEGAE010090955.1, on the reverse strand, counting down.
TTCTGTGTCTTTCTGTAGTTGTCCATCCATTTGTTCCTCCTGGGCAGGGTTAATGAACGGATGTAAGGGTCCGTACAGAAGGTTGCACCTGTAGGAAGGAAGCCACATTGCATTTCTTCAGAGAGTGTCTCTTGTATTCTGGTGGCTTCCCACTCAGTCCCAATGGGGTTTCCTTTTTAAGATTAGTTTGGTCTTATTAGAGCGAACTTGGATTAGAGAGCCGCGAAGCTTCTTCTAATACTTGCTCCGTCACACTCGCTTTAGTTGGCTCCTCTGTCATTTCTTCAGTGCACTCGCTCCTCTTGTCTCTCCTCATCACTTTGCCATCCAGCACTGCCTCCCCACATTTTCCCTCCCCTACTGATGGTTTGGTTTGCTGCAGTAGCAACAAGTTGCATGGATATTTTGCCCATCTGCAACGGGTGGCGTCTCATTGAAGATGAGCGGTTTTGCATCTGTTTGAAACTGCCTAAGCCCCTTCAGCCTTGTCTTCCTCCCTTCTCTGGGATTCTTTCTTCTGACTGTTTTCCGTTATCTCCAACTCTCCATACTTCTCTGCTGGGGTGCCATTTCTGCCCTCACTCCTCAACCCGCCTGTTGTGACACCACACAATCTGTCAATGCTGTCGTTACTTTGGGAAGAAGAGATGGAAGTGTCGTCTTTGCCTTTTTTCTCTGTAATTGGACTACTACAAAGATAGGGAAGGACATAGTGTGGCATAGTGATTTGGAACCTATTATTGGGTTTTTTCCAATGATAAAGGCAGTAATGGCTGGTAAATCTACTTTGCCAGTCATTGGCACACAAGAAACCAATTAGTGAACACAATATTTACTATTCTTGTTGAGAAAACACTTCTACGATAGCTTTACAACAACTCACCTACTAAGTAGCTAGTGTATTTGGTCACATTTTACCAAGGTCATTTTGAAAAGTAATTCAAAATTAGGCCTGTCACAATAACAAATTTTCCTGAGCGATAAATAGTCCCAGAGGTTATTGCGATAAACAACAATATTGTTGTTTTGATACCATTTTCAAGTAATATAATGAAAATGACATAATAACGCAAAAACACATTCTGAAAAATCAATAAACTTCAAATTCTAGTGAAGATTTAACACTGGAATTGGAAGACATTTTAAATATCCAAAATAAATAAACAACAAAAAAACAACAGAAACAACAAATAAAATTTTTTACAAAGTCTCTGTAAATAAAATTGTCCTTAAAAAAAAAAAAAAAAGGCTAGTTGAGACCAAAGCACCAGACTGAAGACTTTTGTCATCCAGTTTTTGGTAGAAAGAGAAAAAAGAAAAAAGGAGAAAAATAATAAATCATGCAAATGGGAATGAGCAATCAGGAAGTAGAAGCACAACATAAAAAAAAAAAAAATTGCCTCTTGAAACATATCTCTCTTCATATTTTCTGCCTTCTCCTGATGAAGGCCGAAGCAGCCGACCCTGATTTGTTTGCGTGAGACCTGTGAGAGCAGCCTCAGTCAGCTCAGATTGCCCTTTGACTTGTTTTTACTGGAGCGGTCAAGTGTTAGGTTATGTCTAATGAATCGCTCAGCTTCACAGCGTTTATAGCTAACAGCAGCTGAGCTGAGGCTCAGGGCTCTTTCACAGAGTCACTGTATTAACCTCTGACCCCATGTTCACAGTGCCGACATGCACTGATTGCACAGACAGCAGCACAAAGAGGAAGTCTGTTTTCTTGCCAGCACTGAAACACGGCGAGCAGATCTACATTAAATATCTTTTAAAAATTCTACGTGACTTTACACTTACCGCCACGAACAAACTGGAAGTGGTTATAAACCGTTTAAAGAGACAGCAGTGTAGGCGGTGGTGCTACCCGACGCATGACTACAAAGATTTCTGTAGGATATGTGCTCAGTAATATATATATAGAAATGTAAAACTGTTTGAGAAAATATAAGGTGCTTGTACCAAATATGTGAAAATTTTATATTTTTTTTCTGTTTCGTTACCAGTTCTTCCCATACGGCGACGCGTCCAAGTTCGCCCAGCACGCTTTCAGGACCTTCGACAAGAACGGCGACGGCACCATCGACTTCAGAGAGTTCATCTGCGCGCTGTCCATCACATCGCGAGGCAGCTTCGAGCAGAAACTCAACTGGGCCTTCAACATGTACGACCTGGACGGAGACGGCAAAATCACACGGGTGGAGATGCTGGAGATCATCGAGGTATCCCTGCACGGAAGAACCGAAAATCTCTGTCGCGTCTTAAACTGAGTTCACGCACCGTCTGTTCTGGACAGGATATTGGTGCGCTGCTGGATCTTTTACTTGCAAAGATAAATTAACTTACTGGTTCTGCTGGAGAAGTGGAACCTCAAATGGTTGAATCTGAAAGAAAACAAAGTAACAAATTACAACTACAAATCCAACCAACATGAAACAAGTCAATCTGGAAAACATGGTATTGTTTTCAGGCTGTCGATACAGATATTAGGATTGGAATTACAGTTGAAACAATAAATTGAGTTAATCGTGATGAATTGTATATTGAATTACTCGTCAACAAATTGGATATTGATTAATTGTTAACTATTTGCTGAAAGAACAACACAATCAGAGCAGTAATTAAGCCAAAACTGTTAAATAAATAAATTAAAAAAATAATATTTTCTTTATTTTTGTGCTTTTGTGCTCATATTTTTGAAATATGTCTTTAATAGTTACGACAGCATAGTAGGGTCATAGTAGATCGAAAAAAAAGAGGAGTAAATCTCCTCCAAGAAACTCAAAGATTTTTAGATTAATCTTAGAAATGATCTAGAATAAACAAGAAAATTCCCAAGCTCCAAGGATCAAAAATTAGTTCTAAAAAAAAAACATCTCTGAAATTGTGAGATAAATCTAAGAAATTTTCTTTAAAAAGTTTTTAAATTTCTCTGTTTCAAAAGTCGAAAGTGTTTTTCTAGAAAGTTTCTGAGATTAGTCTCAAAATTTCCAACTTTTTGGGCGAAAATTTACTCCTTTTTGTTTTCCACCTACAATGGTCCTAACAGGCTGTCATACAATAACGATTGAGTGAATTAAATTTAAAAAAGTGAAAGGAATTCAAATCTGCCAGATGTGTAAAATAATTTTGAACTTTCCTGTTCCTTCCCCTTGGGCTGACATGCTTGTTTTATCCACGTAGGTCCACCAACCCTCTTTCTTTTTGCTTTTTTGCTTTCTCCTTTCCTCCCGGCAGGCGATCTACAAGATGGTCGGCACGGTGATCATGATGAAAATGAACGAAGACGGCCTGACGCCCGAGCAGAGGGTGGACAAGATCTTCTCCAAAATGGATAAGAACAACGACGACCAGATCACGCTGGAGGAGTTCAAAGAGGCGGCCAAGAGCGACCCGTCCATCGTACTACTGCTGCAGTGCGACCTACAGAAATAGGCCGGGACGCGGCGGAGAAAGCGCCCCCACCAGCCGCCACGGACTGCACAGAAAGAATTTCATGTTCCATTCGGTTTGCAGCTATTTCCACTGAAAAAAAAAAAAAGACAAAAAATTATATGCTTGGACTACCTTTCAATGGATCTGCTTCTTGTGTTTGAAACACTCGTGTGCATGAGAATGTTATTTGCTATGAAACAAAAATCATCGACACAGCAAACAGTGGTGTGCCGGTGCACACCAACGCCACAAAAACGACACCTGCAAACACACACACGCACATCTCTACATATAAACAACTTGCACAAATAATAACTATATATATATATATATGAAGAAATATAAATATGAATATATATTAAAATTATTTATAGATCAACTGCCAAAATGTGAAGTGTGCAAAAGTATTTTCCATTCAGTTTCATTCTACCAGAGCTTGCGCATCATTTGATGTGCTAACGTTGAATTCGCCGCTACTCTTTTTATTGTTCCGAGTTTACCGATGCTAGCTGTGCGTGTTTCACCAAACCTGTCGACCGAACCGAACTCCTACAACGGCGTACCTTCTGCCAGTACCCACATCCGTCTTTTCAAATATTAGCTCTAGTCGAGGCGGATTAGCCCGAGTTTTCCCACCGAAACGAGCCTGTACCGTCCACGAATACAGTCAATGTTGTTCATTTGCATGCCTTTAGGTTCTGCCTTAAAAGTCGAATTTCCATCCGACGATTGAAGACAGAAAGCCTTATCAACGCGACGCAGTGACTCTTGAGGGGAGACAGTTATTTTTTGTTGTTGTTTTCGTTTTTTTCTTTTTCAAAATAAATCAGCCTGCTGTAAGTCCTCCTACGAGTTGTAAGCTCTGTGTAAGCTCTGTGATCCGTGGAGACTTTTTCTTTGGATTGCTTTTAACTGTGGGAGCATGTTTCCTTGTAGATTAGCTGTGCTATATGTTGCTAAGACCTAATTATACCCTGCCCGATGTGCATTTGAGCACACTTATCTCGTTACAAGTTGGCCGACGCCGAGTGATGAGGACCGTGTCGTTTTGGACGAGAGCTAAACTAGCAGAACTCTGAGGTAAACCCAATGAAGGCGACTGATTTAGGATTGAACAGGCTGGAGTTATATTAGGAAAACTACTCTGATTCAACTCTTTTACTTATTTGTCACATTTAGTTCATTTTGGCTCACAGGTTGCATATCGTTACAATGAATTAAGAGTGTTTGAGTATTAAAGTAACCCAGAGGAGAGGTGTTTGTAGTGTTCCAAGAGGACAGCTCTTAAGGTCAAGATTTTCTGTTCAGTAGGTTTTTACAACTTGCCGTCTTCGGCCCCTCGAAGTATTTCTCTTTTACCAATCAGTCCGATTTTTGTATGTTTTTTACTCCCTTTGTTTCGTACGTTCTACACATTGAAGTCCAGTGAAGTAGTAACCGTCAGTCATGCCCCAACGGTGACATGACTAACTTTGCTTGGCCCCAGTATGTTCCAGACTTGAGGTATTTGTTTAGTGGGATAACAGAAGAAAGAAGCAGATTTGGCAATAAAGATTTATCATGTTAGTCCATCTTCGTCCCTTCAGCAGTGTGGATTGTTACCCTGGTAAAGTGTCCAATCTGAACATCTTAGGCCTGATGATGTTTCTAACTACGACCCTGTTACTGCTGAGAGGGTACCAAGTCAAAGGAATGGCAAGTGTAAAAAAAAAAAACAATAAAAAAAAAAAAACTATTCTTTTGTAGCATGTATTGTGTCCCTGACGACATGGCTGCATTACTCCCTGTGTTGTGATTTAATCTAATAAAATAAACTCTATGGGCAGTTGTCTGGTCTGATAACTCAACCAACATCTACGGCTAAAATATTTGGAATTTCCAGGAATGGAAGTGTGGAAAAATGTTTGATTTTCCAGAGTTTTTCCATTTCTTACATGAGAAAAGCCTAGTAATGCTTAATAAATTCAACAGTGTGTCCTTGTTACCTTGCATAAATGAACAAATTTCTCTGTTCTGAAGGAGTATGTATTGACCTTTGTTGAATGAACAATTATTCAGAATTTTGTTTTTTTTTTTAAAAAGTTCATTTTACAACCTAGCTTGTCTGTAGAAAGCCTTAAATTTTGATTGAACTGCAACCGTTTCTCAAACTGGGTCTAAAATGCCAAACTAGCAATAAAGCTGCTATTTTTGAAGTCCAAACGTCTGTAGAATTTGAACAAAAAGATGATTCATATACCACAAAAATATTACCGTTTTTTGTGGTTGGTGGACCTGTAGCTAATAAAACGTAACTATTCAACAAGTACAGCCATATTTTAAACTCAAAAAGCCAGAAATGTAACAAATACCGCTAAGTAAATTCCAAGCTAGCATTAGCTCAACGCTGCTGTAAGCTAACTTTGAACGTGAAATAGATGTTAATTATCTACATATTTAAACTTTTACTGTTACCTTTCCCTAATTCTTCCAGGAGGCAGTTTGTACCTCTATTTCACTTTTTAGATATTTGTTTTAATTGAAATTCTTAATGTATAAATTTATTTGGTAAATTACCCCACTTTTGGATTTCACCTAATCGTGTTGTAGATATCAGACTAAAAAGTGACACCTTATGAGAAAACTACTTGTTTTCCAAAGGACATATAAACATTTACGTATTATTGTGTAGAGTTTAAATTGAACTGATTTCTGGGTGAAAATAATAAAAATATATTAATTCTCATTTTGAGGATTTACATTTAGACATGTGTCAAACACATAAGCATACAACAGCAGAGTCCTTCTGGTTGTGTAAAGCTCGCATTGAAGTGTATTGATCACACGGCCTTACTCTGAGAGCGACACTTTTACGTAATTATATGGAGAAATGTGAGGAAAAAAAGGGAAACAGGCTTTTAGAAAAAGAAGCATTTATTTTACAGAAAAGTTCAACTCTACATGAGCGGTTCATGTTGACTCCTGCCTTACTGTTCGGAGAGATGACTAAAAAGATCAGAACCATTTCTGCTGAACTGGATGGATCAAAATAGAACAGTTAAATAGAAACTCTCTGGCTTCGACTTAAAGCAAGAGAAATAAAAGAAAATGTGTAAAATGACATTATCCACAATTGTAATCACAAGCATAAACCAATCGAGGGGAAATAATTGTTATTTGTTTTTACAAAGGATGAAGACTGAAAGATAGGAGGCCTCGGAGACGCTACTTCGGAGGGTCTGTATTGATGCCATATTTCTCTTTTAAGAGCTTCAGTTGTTCCTCTTTCTTCTTCGTGTCCATTTTCTGGAACGCCTGCAAGAACAATAACACGGAAATCCAAATTTAACCGGAACCAATGCGACGGATTAACCCTTTCCCGCACAAAGTGAACATTATTTGGCTTTGCTTGCGGACCAGACTGTGTGCTGCTGAGACTTACTCTGTTTGCATTGTAGTAGAGAACAACGAGGTAACGGTTGCAGACGTTGAAGCCCGACAGGTGGTCGCAGGCGTTCTTGGCATCGAAGATGTCTTCGTACACGACATAAGCTGTTCCTCTGGTTTCGGGTGTGTTTCCTCTGAGAGGAGAAACCAACACAGTGAGCACCAGACCAACCTGTGCAGTTTAACTATGTAATGCAGAACGTAACATGTGCCGAGGACGTCCTGGATTAAACCAATAATGTTCTTTGTATAACAATGAAACAGCAGAAGCAAAAGTCTCGCAAGTAAAACACGTGGGTGATTTTTATAGTCAACGTAGGGAAACGTTCCATCTTTACAAAAACATTAACAAAGTTAAATATATATTCCTCAAAACAGTGTCTGAAACTGAGCTTACGTTCGGATTTGTCGTATTGGTCCGTATTTCCCAAAGATATCGTACATCTCCTCAGCTGTAATCTTGTAAGGAAGATTCCTGACGTACAGGATTCTGTTCACCTCAGGAGGTAATCGGATCTGTGATGACAAGAAAGAAAAAAAAAAAAAGATTTTCACCAATCACAGAGGAAGCAACAACGTTTAGACATCTCTGAGATTGTTTGCAGCTTCTCAGGCCTGTACATTGGTGTGAAGCAAAATACAAATGCATTTGTACATTTTAAAGACTAGCAAAGAAACCAGTTTAAGTAAAATTATAGCTCAAAAAGATTATTACTAGCTTTTTAAATTGTAGCTACCAGATTATTTCGTATTTTTAATGAACATTTAACGTTTTAAGGACGTGGTACCGACTTTGAGCAGCTCTGTTTCAAACTGTTAACATATTTATAATTGATAGACTTTTTCCAAAATATTCCAAGCTTCTGAAACGTTTGTTTTATTAGTAAAAACACATCAAATTAAACATCTTTACACGTAAACACCCATATGCTAATAATTAGCATCCATGTCCGACAGCATTTTTCGCCTCATATACAATTAGGAAAATACCTCAAAGCTCTCACACACTAATAAAGTATTACAGACTTCAACGTCAGTGCAACAAATACAGAAATCAACCCTGTAATATCTTTAAATACAGTAACCGAGGCTCTTCTCCGGCGCTCTAGTTAGCGTGCTAACGGCTAACCGTGTGCTAACAACGAACCGGATATTAAGTATGTAAGGACTCAGCTAATATTTACATTAGTCGATTAGTTTAAACTTACGTTAGCGCGTTTCGCTGCTTGCATAGCCATGGCGGTGGGTTAATTTGAACAAAATACGTCGATAAATAACAAGCACGCAGCGTTAAGGGTTTTCCTGTCGTCGTCAAAATGGCAACAGTCGCTGATTTGTGACAAACTTCCTGTTACAAACTTAGAGGCAAACAACGTAGTGCTGCCCCCTGTGGTGCTGAAATGAATATACAGAATCGGTCATACTGGGGCCATCTTTTTGGACAAGCTATGTTGTCGAAACAGTTAGGTTTACACTCATTTTGACTGTATATCGTAAAATATATGCAGATATGTAAGTTAGCGACCACTATAGTATATTATTGTCCTAATGTTGTAATCCTAAATATGATATATGTATCTTACTCTCTCCCCTATTGATGGGAGAGATGTCAAATTCCTAAAAAACAAACAAAAAACAAACAAAAAAAACGAGCCACTAATTGAAACAGGTCATTAAATAAATAGTTAAAAGTGACGTTTATTTATTTGTTTTGTTGTGCAATTAGTACATTGCTTAAACATTTCAATATTTATGTAAAAATATATTTATATTTTATTTATTTACTTGCAGGTGTATATAATGAATTTCTTTCTATGTTAATTAAGATACGACACATAAAATACTTACTTTCCTTCTTGTTGCTTTTAGCCTTCAAAATACACAATCACATTTCTAAATATAAAAACGATATATTTGCATCCAATTTTAAATAAATAAATAAAAAAAAGAGAGAGAGAGAGATAACAGAACCTGGTCATTTTCCACTTTTGCATTTTCGTATATTTTGCAGTTTAAGGCTTTTCGAACAACCAGCCAAAAAGCAGACAACACTGCAGTATGGCTGTGTTATATTCAAAAATGTCCACCAGGTGTCTCTAGATCTCATCAGCTTCACAAGCCATTATTTGGCCTTGAAAGGCTGCTTAGTACTCTGACCTCTGAATTAATAATAAAACTGACACAAAAGGTGAAGTAGCCGAGGAATACATAACCATAATTTGGTTTGTTTTAATAATAGGGAGCACAATAAAATAGGGCACAAAATACAGAAGCATATGATATTTGTTTCCAACATTTTGACAAATATTAACTAATAGAAAGTATCAAAGCACTCTATGGACTATAGTAGACAGTGACAGCTAACCTAGCTAAAGATGAGCTATGACAAAAAATAAATACAACTCCTAGATGGAATTAGGAGAAAACTAACAGGAATATTTATAAAATACTGTATAATTGTAATGAGATGTGGAAATATCAAAGACTTTTGTGTGATAGGTGTAGAAAAATTAAATAAAATGTCAGTCAATGGAGTAGTACATGCACACAATGCTTTAACCCAATATAAAAGAGCACAAGCAATAGTAAGGAAAATAATAAGAAATTAAAGATGCAAATTTTGGAGGTAGTACTGTAATAGAAGGAATTATGCGTTACCAGTGTTAAATATTGGTGGCCGTAACAACTCACAATTCATTAGCTCTGCTTCTAAACACATTTAAAGTGATAAGAAATATTAATAATGCTTTTCAGACCACACCTGGGAAAGATGGTTTAGGCTATAAAGTGTTGCCACATATGGCAGATGAAACAGATCATATTAAAATGGTATAGCATGATTTGGGAAAAGGGTAAACTTCCATATGAATGAAAACAAGCAATAAGTGTTCCAACCAGTGAAAGGCAGCATTTTGTCACCTTATTCAGGAAGGAAAACAAGATGAAATAGAAAAGAAGAAAATGTAATCACTCGACTCCAAATAGGAGATTTGTCACCGACACTACTACAACAGCCAAGCATCCAACAGGATGCACACATTGTAACCAGTCTTCCACAAATATCCTTTTTCAGTCGCTATGAAGGAAAAAAACAACAACTTCTGGGTTCCTGGTGGTTCAGTCAGTTAACATAAGGTTATTTCCTTATCAAAGGCAATTGGATTATTTAGATGTATCTAGTTTTTTTTTTTTTTTTACCCCTTGCCTATTTTCCAGAATCACACTCCAGTCTAGTTGGTGTTTTTATAAAATTATTAATACTCACATTTGAGTAATAATGTTTTTTTAAACTCACCGTTTATATATTTCTTTTTTTTTTTTTTCCATTTTTACCAGAAAATTGTTTTATATTTTTGAACGCTATTTTATTTGACCTAATGGTATTTCCGGGTCACGCGAGGAGGAAAAAAAAAAAAAAGAGAAAAACGTTAGGCACGCGCTTGTGTGGGGTTTTAGGCTAGCGACCGTTAGCTAACGGCTGTGTGCAGTAAGGTTTGCTCATTAAACTAAATTCCTCTGGGAACGGCTAAACTTCTCGCTGAGAACACAGAACATCGCAAGAGAAAAGCATCGTGATTGGACCGACTTTTAAAGCAGTAGAAAGTCCGGAAAGTTTCGACGCCGTTAACGTCAGCGCGGCTGCTCGTGGATCTGCTGGGCGGAGGTGAGAACACCCAGGCGGCTTGTTGGTGAGCTACCGTCACTTCAGGTGTTAAGAGGATTGGACAGGTTCGCAAAAAAAACAAACAAAAAAAAAAACGGTGAGTTTATATATTGGAGCAAATGATTTTCGATTAATTACGACTAAGGCTTTGTGTGACAACTGGAAGACCGTTAATAATTAAGCGGACAACATGACCTGTTATGTTAACGGCCGTTTTATGTAGTAACTTAGCCAAGTTGCTACTGAAAGTAAAATTAGCTAACTTGCATCGCATATGGCGTTTTTCTGACAAAAGGATAACTTCTTTGGTAAATTTGATAGTTAGGAAAAACAACGTTTTTCACACAGTTATCTGTTAGAAGCTCAAAATTATATATATCTGCATGGTAAACTAATCTTGCTGTGGTCGGTCATAATGAACATGTGCCGGTGTTCTGTTGGTTTTGTATACCCTGTCAGAATAGCATACCGGAAGTCCACAATGCTATGCTCAAAGTAGCGTACCAAGGGTTATTAAGTTTTGATAGGTATTACACTGAGTTAGCATAGTCCTTCAAATACAATTATTTCAGGGTATCTCACTGAAACAAAACTAATAACGAACAACAAATAAATGTTAAACAGTAGTGTTTATAATTTGACGTATGCATCGTGTTGTTTTCTGTGCTGCGCATGCGCATTAGCAGAGGTTGCGACGTTTCTTGGGTAAAGTGACTCATCGAAACACCCTGATCCAGTGAACGAGGGGTTACGGAGGTCGACTAAGATGGCGATAAGACCAGACATATTGACATGAGGTCCATAACTGAACAACTAATTCAAGAAATGATCATTATCAACAACTATCACAAAATATTACACTGATTTACATTCTATGGGGAGGAGACTTCAATTAGAACTTGAACAAAACTTGCCCAAAAGAAAAAAAAAAAAAGAGGGAGAGAATCCCAAATGAAATGATGAGAATATTGAAGAAAACTGTTGTATCTGAAGAAGTCTCAAAGGAGCTTTCCACACCACAACCGGAATTTTATGAGCTTTATGAGGACAACACTATAAGAGCATTTGTGAGGTTCTCCAAATACTTCTTTAAATTAGAGAAGAGAAATTTTGAGCAGTCATTTATTGGTTAGCTTAAGATTATCGTTGTGATTTCTGTATATCATTTCGAAGTATGTCTCTAATTTTTATGAAAATTAATATTTGGCAGATTTAGAAAATGAAGACAGAACGGACACATTTCTAAGATGACACGAACAAAACTGATATCGATTTTAAGAGAATTTATGATGGAGAAATTCATTTAAAATAACTTTAACATTCCATTTGCTCTTTTAAGGATAATAAATTCTCCATTAACAATGGCGTGAGTTGTGAATTGTATTTTTTAAAGATGATGAAGAACTGACCCCATATTTAAAAAGTATGTTAAGACTAGATACTGAGAGGTGAGTTACTCCCAATAATTGATTAAATTGATCCCAAAACCTCTCAAAAATTGAGTATTGAAAATTTGGAGAAAACATTTTCTAAACCCTGACACTAAAATATTTGCAAATATCTTTCTAAACAGCTAAAATTAGAATTAAAGAATATTGGTGAAGAGCAATTCTGGTTCTTGCCTGGAAGAAGCACAAGCAGCCATAGTTGACTAATTTTGATTAACAGCTTGTACTTGATGACTGCTACATTTTCATTACTGATTTCAATAAAGTGTTTGATTCATAAGCCCCAAATTTATGTTAAGAATAATATGCTTTTTGGATTTCTAGATTATTTCTCATAGACTTCTAACACCTTTATATCAGAGCTGCAATAGCTCAGACAACTAGCTATTGCTAGTTGTCTGAGCTAGCAATAGCTAGCTAAACAAGGTTGTTTTTTTACTAAACAAGGTTGTTTTTTTACTAAACAAGGTTGTCCTTGTTTAGTCATATTTCATCAGGTCACACAGATTATGCTTATACTTATAAAAAAAGGGCATAATCAATGTTAGAAACACTATAATGTTCAGTGAAGTAGATGTCACTAAAAAGATATGTTGCAATATATTTAAGAGAAGATTACCTTTATATGAAATATTTCTGGTCTTTGTTTGGAGACCAGAAATATTTGCTTAAATGGAGGAAAAAAATTAGAAGTTACCTATCAAATTGTGCCTAATATATACTCCACAAAAAAATTACTGGAAAGATTTAGACTTCATATCGACTATTATATGTTCTGTGAACTAGATGTGGAAAGAGTTTCTCATTATATTCTCAATGTAAATATACAATTACATTTTGAAGAGACGTACTAATTATAAGACACAAAACTACACAGAGAAAAATTTTATACTATGCTTTGATAAGGGCACGGATAAAGACTTCGTCTTTTTCTCCCAATTTCTACTATGTGTGGTAACATTTCACTTGTAAAAGAAAAAGTGGTCAACCCCTGCAAGGAACTCAACATATAAATCTCCACAGCCAAGGTACTTGACTACAAAAGGCAATGAAAAGCATTTGTTCTCGACAAGATTAATGGGAATTTAATGTGAAATTTCTGTATTGATCTGATTTTGTTTTTGTCAGTATTCTTTTTTTATTCTTCAACACTGTTCCCTTTGTACTCACGGTACCACCTGACATTCAGATGTTTGAATTTATGATGAAAAATTATTTAAAAAGGGTGGGGGAGAAGTGAACAAGTGTTAGTTCTATCTGCTGTGGTCTTTCAGATAAAATTAAACTTAAAAAGTTGAGTTTGAAATTGAAGATGGCTGGTCAGCAGTTGTCAGCGCCTTTCCCCCCATACGAGAATGGGGGGGGAAAGGGAACTGTCCATATCTAAAAATGGACAGTGAACTTGTCTAATCTAATCAGAGAAGCACCAATCAGGCATTTAATGGTGGACAATGACTGCTCAAGTATTGGTAACAATTTTGGAGAGTAATTAAAATTTCTTCTTGTGAATAAAAAAAATATAAAATGGAATTAAATGTTGAAAGTTATATATTACCCTTTTAGATTAATCTAAACAATTTCTAATGCCCAAATAAGTGAATTGTCTTTTGACAGGAAAATCTCCAATTCTTTTATGAGGAGGAGCAGGACTTTTAATGTTGCCCAGCTACTTGTGGGTTAACCATATTTGTGGTTAACATTACCTTATCAAATCTAATCTGTTTTTGGCAGTCATGAGCTATGGTAGATGTAGATATTAATTTCAGATTAGCTCTTTGACCTAAATGTAAAGATCCTGATTCAGTCTTAGTTTTTTTACCATGTGTTGTTTTTGTTTTTTTTTTTCACAGGTAATATTCAGGACCTGCACACCGGCACTGAGAAGGTGGCAAGTCATGAGCAGCTGCCGTCCAGGAAACTGCCACAATGTCTGCAATCCCTGGACTTCCTGCAAGAGGATCAGATGTAACAGTGCTTGTAACCAGAGTTCACTTGCATCCCTTATGTGAGCTGGTGGCGTTCTGGGGAAAGTTTAGTCAGCAGAGATCAACAGATTATGAAATTCTGGCTGATGAAATTCAGTCTCATGGAGCTCTATTTAAAGACCTGGAGGGAAATCCTGGTGACCAGTGCTTAGTTCACATTGATACTACTTGGTACAGAGCACGCATTGTGTCCAGAAATGGCTCCAAATATAGTGTCTTCCTCATTGACAGAGGGATGACATACACTGGCACCACAAGCAAGCTAGCGTGGGGTAAAAAAGAACATTTTCTTTTGCCCCCAGAAGTGGAGTTATGCGTACTAGCAAATGTGTTACCACTTTCATCTGAGAATAGATGGTCTCCAGTGGCTCTTGAGTTTCTAAAATCTTTCACTGGAAAGTTAGTGGACGCACATGTGCAAGATGTGCTGATGCCAGACAGAATGATTCTCCTGAACATCCCTTGCATATCCAAGCAAATGTATGAGATGGGATTTGCAAAAAAGTTGTCTCCAGCAACCTTCCAGGACTTTCTCCACATGTCACTGAAATCGATCAGTGGAGCTGAAGCATTGACAGAGATGCAGCAGCTCTATTTGGGATCGGGTGAGCGACTCCAGAAACAGGAACTATTCATGTACCCAGAGTTGCCAGGAGGAACTGTGGAGACCGTCATTGTAACAGAAGTGACAAATCCTCAACAGATTTTTTGTCAGTTGAAAGTTTTCTCTCACGAATTAAAGAAACTAACTGAGAAGGTTACGCAGAGCTGCGAGGGCAAAATGTCAAGTTGCATGATAAGCCCAGACATGATTGGGTATCCATGTGCAGCAAGAGGAAGGGACGGTAGGTGGTACCGCTCTGTCATACAGCAGGTGTTCCCAACAAATAAAGTGGTGGAAGTGTTAAATGTGGATTATGGAACAAAGCAATTTGTCCAGGTGGAAAATGTGAAACGACTTGCTGCAGAGTTTACCAGGATGCCAGTTGTCACTTATGTTTTCTCCCTCCATGGTATCCTTGACAAAAAGGTAGGATGGACAACAAGTGAAATTGACTTCCTCAAGTCACTCCTGCTTCACAAGACTGTGATAGCTAAGATTGAATACCGAAGCATCTCTGACCAAGTTTACTATGTTACACTATATGGTGATGACAACATTAACATGAACAGCTTGTTTGGTTCCAGAGAAAACTGTTTCCCGAAGTATGAGAAAACACTTGGAGATTATGCCCTGCCAAGTGGAGTTTATACCCAGCAGCACCCGGCCCAACCAGAAAGAAAGATGCTACCTTCCCAACAGAGTGTGGAAGAGATTCCTGCTGAAGACCTCGTCATAAACTCCTCACATTTGGCAGTTGTTCATCATGTATCCTCCCCATCAGAGTTTTGGATCCAAACCGAAAACTACAGAAAAGATCTGGAGGAACTGTTGGATGCAATGTACCATATGTACCAAGATTCAGCGAATACGCACATGCTTATAAATCCGTCTCTTGGGCTCTACTGTGCTGCACAGGCGCAAGATGGTGAATTCTACAGAGCAGCTGTGACAGAAGTTGGTGAAATACAAATCAAGGTGTTCTTTGTTGATTATGGCAACACTGAAGTGGTTGATAGGAGTAAGATCAGGACCCTCCCTGCTGAGTTCAGAAAGATGCCCCAGCTGGGTCTGAAATGTTCCCTGGCTGGTGTCAGACCGAAAGATGGAAGATGGAGTCAAAATGCTTTGGAATATTTCATCAAGACAGTCACAGATAAAGAACTCAATGTGCATGTGAAAGGAAGATATAGTGACAGCTATGCTGTCCAACTGATAAATCCTGAAGCACAGACAGAACAAGATGTTAATACACAAATGTGCACAAATGGCTTCGCTGAAAGAACCGAGATTCCAAGAGAACCCACAGTTAAAGGTGCAATGAAGCCTTCCATTGTATCTTCAGTACCACTTAGTGATGCAGTACTGCCACAGGTCTGTAAAGACATTGGAATCTCTTTCAGACCTACATTTGGTCTTCTAAGCAATGAGAGAAAAATCAGTACCTTTAAGGAACAAATGTTTCCCATTGGAAGTGTCCTTGATGTCAATGTCTCTTGCATTGAAAGTCCAAATGACTTCTGGTGTCAACTGGTTCAGAATGCCGGATCTTTGAGATTGCTTATGCATGACATCCAGGCCTACTATGCAAACAGTGAGTTTGAGCCTAATGTAGATGCTGCCTGTGTAGCTCGTCACCCTGAGAATGGAATGTGGTACAGAGCTCTAGTCATTCGCAAACATGAAACCCCTCAAGTTGATGTGTTGTTTGTGGACTATGGGCAGACTAAGACTGTCTCCCTCTTTGACTTGAGAAAGATAAGTCCAGAATTTCTAACTCTCCATGGTCAAGCGTTTCGATGTAGCCTGTTGAACCTCATCAGTTCTACATCGGCCATTAACGAATGGAACTATAAAGCAAAGGAAAGGTTCCAAAACTTTGTTGAAAATGCTGCCTCCAACTTTATCATTTTGAAGTGCACCATTTATGCCGTCATGCACTCAGAACAAATGGTTCTTCACAACATTGTGGATCTAGAGACTCCGTTCGAGAGCATCTGCAACACTTTGGCTAGTCTCATCACAAATGTTCCTCTCAAGAAAGCCTCTGGGCCGTCTTTTCGTCTGGACACATACTACTACTCAACGCACAATATCAAAACTGGCACAGAGGAGCAAGTCACTGTGGCGTTCGTAAACAGTGTCAGCGATTTCTACTGCCATCTTGACAAGAATGCTGACGTGATGAAAGATCTTACAATGAGGGTGAACACTCTCTGCCAGCAGCTTGAGAGGGTAAAAGTTCCAGCAGTCTTTGGAACCTTGTGCTTTGCGAGATACACTGATGGGCAGTGGTACAGGGCTCAGATAAAGGCCACAAGACCAAAACTACTGGTTCACTTTGTGGATTATGGCGAGACTCTTCAGGTGGACAAGTCTGACCTGCTCCCTGTCCCGAAAGAGGCAAATGACATCATGTCTGTGCCTGTGCAAGCAGTTGTTTGTGCTCTTTCTGATGTTCCTACTGATGTTCCTAGTGAGGTAAACGAATGGTTTGAGAAAACTGCAACAGAATGCCAATTCCGTGCGTTGATAGTGGCTAGAGAAGCTGATGGCAAATTACTGGTAGAGCTATACCACGGGAACACCCAGATTAATGCAAAGATAAAGAAAACATTTCAGATTGAGAAGCAAGAAGAGCAAGTTGTATGCCAAAGTTGGAAACCACATCAGGCTCCAGCAACTCATGCACCAAAGATGGAAAGGACATTTTCAAACCGAGCCATGGACAGTAAAGATTACGAGCAAACCTCTAAAAAGAGCAATTTCTCTACCGCAAAACCTCCATGTCAAACGAAGCTTGACGGTAAATCCACTGATGAAAATCTGAGGTCTGCAGTGAAATCCACCACTCAGAAGCACAAATCAGTCCCACGAGAGCTATACAAACCTCCGTCTCAAAGGCAGCCAAACAGAACATTGAGTAATGATGGTTCTGAGGAAGCTAGTGGTCAGTTGAGACCTAGAAAAGTGACTCTCCCCCCTAAGACTGAAAGATTAATTTCAGAATCATCTGGCACAGAATCCCAGGAGGAAACCCTAGCTGAAAAACTCCCAAAACTCATAGACCTCCCGTCGAAATGCATCACACCTGGCACAGTAGTGGATGTTTATGTCTCGCATTGTGACAGCCCGTTAAGCTTCTTTGTGCAACATGTCGGTGAAGAGGATGACCTATTCTCTCTGGTGGAGAAGTTGAACAATCCAGATTCAACATCAAAATCAAGCCCTATCAAAGATGTGCAACCAGGTGACCTTGTCAAAGCAGAGTTTGTAGATGATTTGTCCTGGTACAGAGCAGTTGTGAAAGAAACTCTTGAACATGCAAGGGCTCTTGTTGAGTTTATAGACTTTGGAAACACAGCAGTGATGCCAATTTCTAAAATGGAACAACTCCCCAAATCTCTTCTGCTGTTGCCAGTTTACAGTACACACTGCATGCTAAAGGACTCTCTTGTTCTTGGAGAAGAGAAAGTGTTTGAACCACATGTGGTGTCTGCTTTTAAAGAGGACATCGGCAGCTGTGGAGACAAGGTGCTCAAGTGCCAATTCATTAAGCAGGTTGGATCTGTGTGGGAGGTCATTCTGGAAGATGGCGGCCTGGGTATTGGGTGTAAAGTGTCTACAGAGGGGAATTATTTTAACCCAGAAAAAGTAGTGAATGAGCAGCAAGTGCAGCATTTTGATAAAAGAAAAGTGGAAGAAGACTCTGTGAAACCATTGCCGCCCTGCAGTCTTGGCTACCCACACCAAAAAGAGATTCAAGAGGGGCAGCAGCTAGAGGTCTACGTCGCAACCATCAATGAAGATCAGACGTTTTGGTGTCAGTCTGCCGATTCACAGGAGCTCTGTATGATACCATCAGCTGTTTCAGAAGTTGAGAGTGCAGCAGATCAAAACATTAATCCAGATGCTCTTTACCTTGGAATGCCATGTGTTGCACTGTTTGCTGATGATCAACTTTGGTATCGCGCGGAAGTTCTTGATAAAAGTGACAATGAGCTTTCTGTCCTTTTTGTGGACTATGGAAACAAGTCACAGGCAAATATCACCAATGTCAGAGTGGTACCACCTGCCTTACTGGAAGTTCCAGTCCAAGCTTTTCTGTGTGAGCTTGAAGGCTTCGACGCTTCCCACGGATCTTGGAGAGATGGAGCAGCAGATGAGTTGTCCGCACTTACAGCAGACAAGTTGCTACAGCTCACCGTCACCAGAGTAACAAGGACAGAAGGAAAACTGAAGTACGTGGTAGAGATGGAGTGTGAAGGCCAGGTGATAAACGAAGTAATGAATACCTGCTGGAGCCACTTTGGAACAGAAGACATGCCTGATTCGGGTGGATCGGCTACTCCACAGCAGCTTGACTCAATCAACACCCTACAGGATCTTCATGATATTGCTAGTTATGCCACTTGTACAGTGTTTCAGGATGAAGAACATATTGTAGAGGAGCTAAACTTTCTTCCAATTGAAAATGGGGTCTTAAAGTTAGCCAGTAGTCCAAAGCGGAGTGAGTGTTCCGAAGACTCCAATAATGAGACAGTTGTTGAGTTTGGACAGGATGAGCAAGAGTCCAGTGAAGGGATAATCATGGTCCCTGCTGCCATGACACCTGAAGATATTTTTCCCACTGATAGTGTCGTAAAGGAACTCTTGCAAGTTTCAGCAGACCTTTCAGATGAAAAAGACATTTCATGCTTGAGTGAAAACGTGATTGTGGTCACTGGTCAAGATCCCCAGGAGGAAAATACTTCAGTGCTTCATCCTGGAAAGCCAGATGATGATGGTTCTTCTTCAAGAGATGGTGCTTCAGGGGCCACAGATGAGCAGGAGAGTGGAACTGGCGACAAGGAGCTCCAAGGTACTTCCTCCTGTACCTTGGAGATGGACACTTTAAATGGTAAGATACAACTCAGCTTTTTTGTGTCATGTAATTGCCACACCTCAGTTATCTCTGGATGATTAAAAAGGTACAAATCCAATTTAGTAATTTTGCTAACCCAAATAACACATTTTATTTTATTTAAAAAAAAAAAGAACATTTCGTTCATTTCGTCTTTTCCCTATTTTATCTCTTCCTCTTAAAGCTTCAGCTATGGCAGCAGAAGAAAGAAATGTTGCTGCGGTACAGACTGCCTTAATGACCTTTACATCAGAAGATACAATGGTAAATGTAGATTATATTGGGGTCACAGTGAATGAACCTGATAGAAGTTATCATTGTGTGATGGGAGAAATTTAAGGGTGGATGAAATCTAACTCTTTATTTTTCTGTAAAGGATCTTCAAAATGATGTTTTGAAAGAGACGACAGATACAGAATTGGATTCCTCAAAACAGGTATGTCCGACGGATGTAGAAGTCCACTGTGATTTGGAGTAACCTCAGGTTCACCTGCTTTAAGTTTTCATTTATTTTTCTGCCTTATTAGACTGAACCGGCGCCTTCCTCAACTACAATTCAAGAGCAGTTGTGTAGTGAGTAACTGTTTAAGTTTATCATGTAAGAGGTGCTAGCTTCTTTGAAAATTGCTTATTCTACAGGGTAGCCGTGAATCCCATAAAATGTCCTAAGATTTAGATTAAGCCCTTAATGTAAAATTAAAGTCTTAAAATGTCTTTAATTAAAAAGAAAAAGTTGGCCTTAAATACAATACAGACAGGTCTTAAATTTTGTTGTGAGAGGACTATTTACTCTTGCATATTTTATGTAGTTATTTTTTGTCATGGGTCATTTCTCTCTGTCAAGTTATAATAAAGACGAAGACGTGTTTCTTAGTCAACTGAAGGAATGTGTGATTGTTGTCACAGAGCAGGAAACTGAGGCTGGAGATAGCACCTTACAAGAGGAGGAGACATTCGTTTCTACAAATGTGCAGGTACGTTACAGAAGTGAGGAAGATAATCTGTTTGACTATTGACGAATTATAGTTCTGGTCAGACGTCAGCAGATAGGATTTGGGTAATGGAAGTTGTAATAATTTGGGCTTCTTTTATAAGTAATTTGGTGCTTAGATCTTTATGTTTTGCTGCTTTTTTAATTCTGTGTGTGTGTGTGTGCAGAGTCCATATTAAACATACAGGCTCAAACCCACCACCATTTTCTTAAATGCCCATCAGTGACATCTTCTGAAAAGATTCTGGCTGAATATTTGGCCTTTGTCCAGAATTGGTTCATTTGAGCCATTTTTCAAGCCGACTTTTATCTATAGTCTGAACAAGCTTGGAATTGAACCAAGAAGCTAAATGAAATCTACCATCAAGCTTCACTTGTTTTGGACTGTTTTCCTGTTAAATCACCCAGCTGTGTTTCAATTTCACCCATCGAGCCCCTGGATTACACCAATACCTAACCCACAGAATGATTCTGCCACCACCGTGCTTTATAGTTGACACAAACGTCTTGGGTGTAAAAGACTCCATCTTGATTCCTCCAACCATACCGCTTGTCATTGTGACCAAAATGTTTCAATCCAGAAGGCATTTTGTTTATCCATATATCAACTGTGTTTAATTGAGCTTGAATGTGTTTTGATAGCAGGGGACATTTAACCAGATGTTCCTGGGAGTGTATGTATATATTTGACCTTAGAAGGACAGTTTTAATATAGAAGAAAAGTGCACCTAATTCTTGATATTTAATATCATTGACTTTATTTTGACTATAATTCCACCCTGGAAACGTCGCGGTTTGACTAAGATATTTCTGCTAAGTGTTTTTGAACCTTCTGTACATTGTAACAAACCTACAAGGCAGCAATCTAAGACAAATCTTCATCTCGGCGTCTGAAAATGTTTCAGAATGACTCCGCGAGCGAAGAGGCTGCTTCAGCCCAACATGTGGACACACAGCCAGGTTTGCTAACGCCACATCAGACCATCTGTGAAGCTGTTTGAGTCAGGAGTTACACACTGGTGACTGACGCAGCCAAATATCTACATATCATTCTGTCTCAGCAGCCCTGGTGCCACAATCCACCACAACCACAAGCGAAGAACAGAACTGCACATTTCCCCCCACAGAAACGGTAAACGCAGACGTCTTTCTTCACTCGCTTGGCATGTTGGCCATTTTCAGGTTGGGTCGCACGCCTTAACGCAATCAAGAAGTTGTGGAGGACATTTCATCACCTAGGGTTCATTTTGAATTGACTCTATAGATGTCAGAGTATTCTCAAATCTTAATCTTGGCACAAAAAAAAGAAGAAAAAGTATTTTTGTGCACATGGAAGAATCTCTATATCATGTTTGAGTCATATTATATTTTGTCCAATTCTGAATTATTAAAGTATTTAATTTAATTCTAATTAGCAGAACAAATCTGCTCTGCATGTCACTGGCAAAGTCGACAACAAAATCCAAACTAAACCTGGGAGAAGAGTGTGAATATTGTTTAAGAAAACTCAAAGTTTTCACCCAGAGCTGCACATTTCCATACAGAGTTTTAGGAAAACATCAGAATACAAAAACAACCGCCAGATGTTAACATGTTATAAATGTTTGAACATCTCTAAATCCCTGGAAGGTGACTATCGTTGCTGTTTCAGGGTGAGAATGTGTCGGCCTGCTCTTTGGAAGAAACCCATCCAGCAGGTAGAACTCTTCATCAGTTGGAGAAAAAAAAAGAAAAACTCGTTTCCTACAGCATCTGTTGTGCTGCTTGGATTATAATTTTTGTTACAAGTTTTTCTTCGGTTTGCAGATTCAAAGCAAACCTCTGATGAAAAGATAAGTGCAGCAGATTGCCGGAGCCATGCGATAGCTGAGGAAATGACACTTTCTATCTCTGTGAGTGTCAACATCATGTGTACAAAGAGAATTTAAACTTTTCGGTTCCGTGCTGACTAATCAGTGTTAAGTGGTGTTGTTTTTCTTTTTTTGTTTTAAAGGTTTCCGAAGGAGATGTAGATCATGTTTGTGACAGAAATGAGCCAGCCGAAGAGTCAGATGAGGTGAAACATTCTGCTGTTGCGCAAAATAAACAGTTTACAGAGGGCGCCTTTCAAAAACATTCATACTTCTTGAACAGTGCAGGCATTTTGCTGCATTTCAGCTGCAAACGTCAATGTTTATCAGAGGAGTTTAATCAGAGACCTGTGGAAAGTAGCAAAAAATGAAGACAAACCTTTTTTTTTGATAGATAAAAATCAGAAGCTTCATTCTTCCTATTTCACAATAACACGCTTAGCATTGGGCCCTGTTTACATGACAATGATACAACAAAAATGGACATTTTGTTCCATTTCTGCTAACACGTTTACATGAAGACATCCTAATTACAATCTTTGTTTACGCAGTAACTGTACACATCGAAAAGGTGTAATGCCCTCGCCAAGCCTCTAGTTGGTGCTAGATTCTTTGACGCTAAGTGCGTGTGTATTTAAAAAAAAAAAAAAAAAAAGTTCTACTTGAAGGCACGTTGATTCGCGTTTCCCCATCAGACACCCTCCTCCCAGATATTGCGGGGAAACATGCACTGTGTGTGATTAGGGAGCAATTGGGGAAAAAAGTGGGATAACGTCACTGAAACACGTTGTTTGATCTTTCACAGTGTCCGTAGTTCTCTAGATAAGAGCGCTGAACAAGCGCGTGTTTGTTATGATCGCGTGTGTTTTGCCACCTGGGCGGTGCGGAGCGGTGAAGAGATGCTGAGGGAACCGTATGTGATGGCGAAACACGAATTGTAGTAACACCAGCATTGCCAGTGGTTTCTTCATGTAGGAAGCAGCTATGTTTTGCAAGGGATTCCCTGACAGAAAAGATCCATTTATTCTGTTTACAAGACAACGGGCACCGTTTAGAAACATTGCACTCTGGAGCCCGTTCTCAAACTGTGCCGTTGTCAGAGGAAACGTTCGGTGGTTTCATGTAAATGTACAGTACAAATACAACAAATTTCTTCCATTTTCACCAGAAATTGTTGTCGTGTAAACAGTCTGTCACCTAAAATCTATTGATAACTTTAATGTGACAAAATGTGGACGTATTCAACAAAAATGAAAATTTTTGAAGGCACCATATTCGATTGTTCATTCATAATCACATTTAAGATATTCTATTATTTATGTTAGATTTTTCTTTCATTGTTCTTGTTTTGAAACAATAGATCCAGGAAGACTCAGTGGGTGAGTAATAATTCAGATCGCCTAACTAACATCAGATTAATCAACATTTCTTAACAGAAGCTGCTACATTAGCAAGAGAATGTGAATAAAATGTAAATTGTTCTAATCGTTGACATTTTCTTTATGCACTGAAATTCATTAATGGAAGAAAATATGTGCTGCAGACATACAAATACATTCTGCTTTCTAATGGGAACATTTGAGTTATCATTTCTCTCAAATACCAATCAGTGTTTGCTACTTTGCAGCATCCATTCCTGCTCTGACAGGGAATGGATGCTCCTTAACCCCATTGAATCCGAAGTTTCAAATCTCTGCCTGGATATTTTTGCTTATTTTAATTGTACGAAGTTCTTTAAATGTCCTGTGAGTAAATATGTATTTGCCCATTTATCGATGACAACAGAAACTTTCAATATCTAGCAGTTACTTTTGTAATTTACCGTAATTTCACTCCATGCTACGGCAGGAATGAAATTACCGTAATAACCGAATATTGGCTCCCCTTTCAGAATCCATTGGAATTTTTCAGAATTGCAGTTGTGCAAATTTGGCTGTGTTGTCACCGACATGTTCGGCGTAGAAGGGTTAATGACCGATTTTACTAAGCAGCCTGGAAATGGAAGCAGTTTGATTTGAGGATAAGTTTGGAAAGCGATTTGCTTCCCTCCATTCCTTCTTTCTGCACAGAAAGTGTGTCAGGAATCACGGCGGCAGTAGCAGATGTTCCCCAGCACGTTGAGGTACCGTGCACTCCCAGCTCTGACAAGGTATCGGTTAGAATTCCAGTCCGTTGCTTCATCTGAGGTGTGATCCACGAGCGGCTAATGAGACCTTGTCTTTCAGGACAACTCGCCGTCGGAAGACGAGACCGTTTCCGTCGACGGTAATGAACTTCCTGCTCATCTTCTTTATGTCTTAAACGTGAACATTGAGCACATTTTTGACCCCTTTTCCTCATCTGTTTCTCTACTTTTTTTCCAGCTGATGGGGAACTACAAACCTACACAGATGTGGTAATGTATATCAGTTTTTTTTCCTCTTAATTATGCTACGTGTTCTTTCATCTGAGTAAATCCCGCTCGTGACACAATTTCAGACGAACGTGGATGAAGAGTTGACGTGTTTGGTCAGCGAGAGCCATTTGGCAGACGTCTCTCAAGGTATCGGACACCTCGATCAAGCTTCTTTAACAAGCGTTTGAAACGCGCACCTTATTATAGAGCATTTCTTCAGCTTAACAAATAAACAATGCTGACATGTTTTTGTTCCGTCAGACTCTGAGCAAGATCCTGAAACGGACTGTAAGTCTGAGGAAACGGCTCCACCGCTGAACGAGGTAAACGGAGAAAAGACGACAGAAACGCTCAAAGCTCGCTTTTACCGACGGTCTCTTTAAGTTTAGTAGAACTGTTAAGGAGTTTGCTTTTTACAGAATTCCTGCTGCATGAGCCAGCTGAAGGCTAGTGTAGCTAAATGTAGTAGAAATAAATGTTGGTGACAAACACAGATTCATCTATATGTTACAATAAGATCAGATAATCATGTTCAAACGTGTTTTTATGTTCACAACTGGACTTTTTTTTTGCTCTAGGAGTTTGATGACAGCGAACTCACAGAGGAATCTTTGTCTGCGGAGGACAGTTTCGGTAAGCAGAGTTCCCCGACGCTTACTCATCATGTCTGTGGGAAGGAAAATCCACCAGAAGATTTTTGTTTTCCTCAAGGAAAAATAGTAACGAAGCAGAGTTATTTGACTGATGTATGACGGCGTATGACAGAAAAAATCTACCGTAGATGGAAAAAAAGAAATCAAATTACCGCTGGAAAATGTAGAGCTTAATCTCAGAAATGTTCTAGAAAAAAAGTGGAAATTTCTGGGTTTCAAAAGTTTAAAATATTTGAGGTTTTTTTCTAGCAAATGTTTGACTTTTCAAATCAAACCTTTTTATTTTTTAGGGTTTTTTTGGCAGAAATTCTTTTCTTTTTTTCCCCCTTTGTAACGGCCTTGTCATGTCCTACATGCGTCATTTCACTAGGACGGTTACTTTTACCAAAGACTTTTTACTCTTCAGTGATTTCTTGGATGGCTGCTTCTTACTTTTCC
Source organism: Girardinus metallicus (assembly GCA_903067095.1). Classification (NCBI taxonomy): domain Eukaryota; kingdom Metazoa; phylum Chordata; class Actinopteri; order Cyprinodontiformes; family Poeciliidae; genus Girardinus; species Girardinus metallicus. Next base: position 40,094 of record CAEGAE010090955.1, on the reverse strand, counting down.
TTGTTTAAAAATATGTTGAAGTAGTGATACTGTTACTCTACCCACCACTGGCAACAGCGTTATGTAATTTTTTAACAAAGCTTTATGGAATTAAAAACTACTGCACAAGTGGAAAATGCATAAATTTGTACCATTACCAGAGTTTGTGTCATATTTGTGTTCAGAATAGTGGTCTAACTTCAAACTATATTAATCACTGTTTTAAATAGATCATATTTCTACATGGCAAACCATTTACCAGTAGTAGAGGAATAGAAATCTACCATTTTTTAAATTTATACAATTAATGAGTAGTTAGCAGATTTTTCCTAATGATTTGAAAAGAATGCACACCAATAAAAGCCGTTGTACAGTTCAAGAACTTTACTCGACACACCTGCAATTTTAGTTTGTTTTGTTGGGAGAATCTCCTCATTCAGTTCACAATCACGCTTGTTTTGCTTTCTTCTAGAGGCCCAGCTGTCAAAGATAACTCACCTGTGTCTGATCGTAAAGGACGGAGCTGCTGATTATCTTCCCGAGCAGCAACCGGAGGAATAATGACCTGGCCTTTTTTGGTTTACTTTGTGGTCTCAGATTTGAAGTTAATCAGCTACTTACGTTCTGCTCTGAATCAAACGGGTACAGATCAGTTAGCTTGTCTTGATTTCTTTTTTTACATATATATATATATATATCTACATATTTGACTCGGCAGGTTCTCCTGTTTTTCATTGTTCTGAGGAAAAAAAAAAAGTTTATCTGTAGGAATTTGTTCGTGTTTTTTGTGATGCTAATCGGAGCACTGTTGTTGCAGGTGAATTATTTGTAAAAGTTTCAGTATTTTTCCTTGATTCTAATTATTTTGTTACACATCTAAACTACTTAGGTAGCTGTTGGTTTGTGGAGTGGAAGTAATTTCTTTATTTGTTGTGAACACATGCATGCTTTGAAACCATTTTGTGTGTGTGTGTGTGTGTGTTGACCCAATAAATATTCCAGGTCAGTATTGATGAGTGGTTTTCCGTCTTTACTTCCCTGAAACCAAAGGAAAAAAAACCACACCGATTATTTGATACAAGTTTATTTAAAACACGTAGATTATAGACAGTATGTGATTAAAAATTGTATGTGCTATTCACCCATGAGGAATCATACTGAGCTGCAGCACATAGGATCTTACTGTAGGCTTTAGTGTTAAAAAAATTAGGCCTTTTTATTTGGCTGAGCTACTAATTAAAACCAGTTTTCATCAGATTACTATAGCGTAAGACAAAAATCTAAGTCGAGATCCAAACAAATTGCTAAAAATGCTTGGATTTTACTGAACAAATATGAAAGTAGTAGCTAGAAGAAGATTTCACCAACAGTAAAAGGAAGTCCTTTGTACGTCAAGGCCTCTTGATACAATCAGCGGTACACTTGGTGATTTGTCCTGCCTGCTTATGAGGTAGACTGGCTTTTCTCTCCGACGCGTTCTCCTCGGCCTGGTTCAGAGGAACCGGCTTCAGCTGGGAGAGATTCTGATGGGTGTTCACATAGAAGACTGGAGCAGAATTACGTTGGTTCCCGGGATGAGGTTTTCGTCTTGTCCGTCAATAAGAGGGTCCCACTGATTGAAATCCTTCTCCAGACCTACAAAATATGAAAAAGATCCAGATCAGTCTAAAGTTAAGGGCTTAAAATGTCTCAAATTCATGAAAACAAATAACTATTATGCTTCCTTGAACAGGTTTTGCCCCAAATCATTCTTAGATAATGAGATTTCAGTTTGATCAAGGTGTTTAAGGGGTTCTTGTCACTTTAAATCCAAATAATTCGCTGCTGGCCACGCCCCCGACTCAACGTTTACACTTCCACGTGAAAATGGCTGCTTAACAGATAGGCAACTTCACAACCGTCCATCTTTGTCCCTGAAGAAGTGAAGCCTCCTGCGCAAACAAGATTACTGCAAGTAGTTTCTGAATGGTAAGTCAACAATGGAACATTTGTATTTTCCAGCAGCCATTGTACAGCACAGACAGCTCTAAAACCAGATGACCAAATGTACCGGGGCTCTGCTTGGGTTGCTAAATGAGGCGCATTGCCTATGACTAAACATTTGGGAGGTTTTCGAAATCGCTCGCTTTCCAGATAGCCGAAAACATTGAATTTATTGCTAAAAAAAATGGCTAGGTGTTTGTTTTCCTTTTTTTTTTTTTGTAGGACTTTTCAGTTAAGCAAAAGTTTGAGTCACGTTTTAATTTATGCTCCACTTAGCAAGTTTTCTGATATGTACACAGTTGTGTTATTTACTGAAACAAAGTAAAACAAAACAAAAAAAGCTAGCTCATATTAAGTCTGTCATGGATAAGTTTAAATTTGCCAGTTGGACGGAACACATTCATTTTAGCCACTGGCTCGTCTCTGTTGCCAACCCACACGAGGCAAGGCGACAAAGAAGAAATTGACTACAGGGTTAAGACCAAATGTAAAGACCCATATCATCACCTTCCTAAACTACCGTAATGGCACAAGTTTTCGGTTTTTCTTTTGGCCTACATCACTTGGCAAAAAATGTCTTGGGCCGTTATTTTAGGAAGATGACAATATGCAGTACAAGAAGCATGAAGCTGGTCATGCTATCAGACCCCAGAAAGTTCAGTTTATTTTATACTTGATTGTACTTCTGCACAAGTCCCCATCATCCCCTATGTTTATAGGGTTTTCTGTCTTAAATTTCATTGCAGGTGGAATTAAAAAGTTTTAATTTTGACCCCCTGATAGTCTGGAGACACTGAACTGAGGCTCTTAGCTGGGCCAGGTGGGGGTTTTCTTACGAAGATGGCGCTGCAGAAAGGCCAGAGTTGCTTTGTTGGAGAGGTCTATGGCTAGCTCCGGGTCGATCTCCCCTTTCAGCTTCATCAGCTTCCCGATCCAGTTCCCGGTCAGGAAGGTGAAGTCTGGAAAGCTCTGGTGAACTGTGCCTCTGTCGGAATATGAGAGCATTAACGACCGGTTTATTATATCACTACGACTACTGTGGGTCGTCGCGGTACCTGATGGTGATCATTTTCCTGTCTATGACAGTACAGTCCAACTTCTTCATGCGGCTGATGTTTCCCGCCCACTGGAACTTCTCGGAGTTGATGAAGAAAATGGGCTGCTTGACCCGAGGAAAGATCTCGTCATCTAAAGGGACCATCCAGGCGTCCAGAGCTACGCCGCACCTGATTGGAGGTCAGAGTTTTAAAGCTTGCAGCGATGTTCTAACCACAAACTTCAGTGTTTTTATCGGGACTTTCTGATGAACCAACACAGCAGAAGCGCACGAGACGAAAAGCGTACGCAGTTTTCAACATATTTCAAGTGCAAATCAGGAAATTTGACTGCGCCTCCCCAGTGAGACAATACGTTACAAAACCAGCTTTCCGTAACTAGAACCTGACATTTTTGCCCATTCTTCTTTGCAAAATAGTTGCAGCTCAATCAGATTACACGAAATTGTCAACAGAGTTTTTCAAATTTTACCGCATATTCTCAATTACATTTGGACTTTAACTAGACCACTAACACATGAACATGCTTTAATCTAACATTGTGCTCTGCATGTTTAGGGTCGTCGTCCTGCTGTAAAGTGAACCATCACCCCAGTCTCAAACCTTTTGCAGCCTCTAGCATCTTTCCCAGCTTCCATCAACCTGCTGCAGAAGGTTTGCCCGCAGTATGATGCTGCCACCACCATGTTTTATTTTGGGAACATAGAAATGACTTCTGAACTGGATTTTTTTTTTCTTTTGCAGCATCAGTGAGGGCGTCCGAGTACAAATTCCAAAACATGTCATTCTACTTGAATATCATTTTGGTCAAACTAAAAAATAAAAAAAAATAAAATAAAATCGCACTAAAATACACCAGGGTTTCATTGTTACATAAGATGAAAAAATGGAGACGCTGCTGCTTCTAAAGAGTACTGTAAAATACTGTGACTTTCTGGGATGGGTGTGTAATAAAGAGAGAACATACTTGAATTTAACCTCCTTGCACAGGGATTCGATAACGGTTGCGCCGCCAAAAGAATGTCCAATCACTGCTGTCCTGCACAGGTCCATGGAGTTCTGGTGCCACAGAGACGAGAGGAAGTCATTTAAAATGAGTTTTTTTCCCAATATATATGAATTCTACTTGAATTCAAGCAAGTAATGATGTTATAGCTGCTGTCTTTATTGTAGTTCTGACACCAGAAGCTGGCTTATTTTGGAAGATAACCCACAAAATGACCAACTTTGCTAACTTTCTAAGCTAACGCTATTATCAGAGCAGCAGCTAGCTAGGATGTCCCTTTAAATGAAGTTGCTTTAACATGCAGCTACACTGCGAAGGATACAGCAAGATCCAATATTTCATCTGCCAGAATATATGCATCTCTTTCTGTTGCCATAGCTACGTTAGCATTACCTCCAGCGTTGTGTAGTCGAACGGCGTCTGCAGAACATTCTGCACCGCCACTCCAGAGTTCATCTGGGTGAGTTTATCCAGAGCCAGGATGCATTCGTCGGCTCGTTGCTTCACCTGGAAACGGGAACAAAAGATTAAACTGAACAAGTATCAAAGAGCTTCAAGCTCCTACTTTGTTGCATTATAACCTCACACCCCCGTGTATTTCCCATCTCAAATAGTGTTTAAGTGTGAAGTGAGAGCAAAATGCTACATGGTTTTCAGAATTCTGACGGAATAAAAATCCTTGAAGTGCTCATTTGTATTTAAACACTCTGATTCTAGTTGGTAGAACCACTATTTCTGCCAAATTATTTTTTCTCCCAGAGACTCAAGTTTTGACCCTTTTGTCTTTTACAGGATGTCGGGCCCTTCTTAAAAAGTCAAAAAAAATTAAGGCCTTAAAATGTTTTTTTTTTTTTTTTTAAGTAAGTTGGTCATTAAGATGGGCATTTATCGTACCGTTTATCGTTTATCACGATAAATGTCTTAAGAATTCTGATTCATTATTGTCGCTATAAATCCCAATTAATGCTTAAAACCGATCAAACACGGCCTTATTGTCACGGTTGTTTTATTTCCTCCACTGTTTGTCCAGTGAATTTGAAAATACAGTTGCCGTGTTCAGCTTAGTGACACTTCTTCATGTGACTGCTGTCCTAAGGGGACACATGACAAAAGGGAATGTTTTTCAAGAGCGGTATTTGTGTTCGTGAGGCTGTAATTTCCGTGACACACAGTCAGTCATACAGACATTATTATGTCAAGTCCAAGACATAAATAGCTCTTAGTCATTTTATCGTTATTACAATAGTACCGCAAAATATTGTGATAAAACTAGAAGACCATATCGCCAGGATTATATAATTTATTTCCTTTTATGTAATCTCCTGTAGTTTTTTTTTTTTTTTTCTCGTGCGACGTTTCTGTCAGGCCAAGATTTGAGTCACACTTTTACATCTTTGTTGATTCTTTGTCTCGATGTGGTCAAGGCTACTGCTAACTAACTGCTAACATGTTTCTGTTAGCTAGATTTTTTGTTTTTGTTTTTTTTTGCGTCGATGGTGGATAAATTATGCAAATTTTTCACCAGTTGGTTGGATGACTTTCATACGTTTCTGTGGAGAAATAGGTCTTAAATTCCATTATTATTATTATTATTATTGTTGAGGGTCTTAAAAGGTCTTAAATTTGTTTGCGGAAACCTGTAGAACCCCCAATTTAAATAGAGCTAAAAGTCAAAGGAAATGAATACTTTTGGAAATGCACATTTATGTTGAGTAGGCTGGTTACCTAGAAAAAAAAGAAGAGAGAGAGAGAGAGATGGGGAAAGGATGTGGTTATTTCACTGTAAAGCCTGCTTTGTGTGTTGAAAATTGAGAAGTGATGAAATCCATCAGTGGCCGGCCCTCTCTGCATGACGCTGCAGATTTCAACTGACCTGCTTGTTCCTCAGGGGGAACTCGCGCTCGCCGTGCTTCAGAGCTCTGTAGTACATCCACTCCCTCAGCAGGCCGTCTCGGTCCGAGGCCGACGGCGACTTGAGCCGGCTCTCCTGTGTCGGCCCGGGTTCCGTCGTCTCTTGGAAGTAAAAGGTAGCCGAGGCCGACTCGTCTCTACCGGGAGGGGAAAATGGACGTTGAGGGAGAGAAAAAAAAAAAAAAAAAAGGCGGAAAATTAAACCGTTGAGGGCGTTTATGGAAAAAAAAAAAAACGGACCTCGCTGTATATGTTTGGCTTAGATGCAGACATGCTAGTGGTGATGATGCATCTTAACCAATCAGATGGAGATAAAGATCTAAAGATGATGTCGCGGTTAGCTTTAGCTTCCCCAACCGTCACAGGACCGTCAACTCGACACACATAAACACAAAGCTAAAGTCAGTTAAAAACCTTTGTGGTAACTTTGTTACCCGGCCATGTAGGCCATCATCTGATCAGAACCGGTTCTGGGGACTACTGTAGAACCTCTGGACATGACGCTCCAAACAAGGATTCTTCATAACATCACACACAACTCTGAGCATCCTCTTCAACAGCAACAGTCAGAGGCTTCAATGTTAACTGCTGTAACACAAACTGCTACAGGAGATGCTTCCTCCTAACAGCCATCAGCATCTACGATAACTCTTTGAAAAAAACGCTTGGATGATATGAGTTGCATTTAATTTCCCTCTGGGATTAATTGAATGTTTGTTTTTATTGTTTGTGTTAAAGGCGATTTCTTAGTACGGCAAACTGTAACTATATTTCATTCTAACAAGACTGAGAAAAAGAGGGTTTAATGAGATATAAACTTCCTTTATAGGACTAGAGAAACAGTCTCGGTTTCAGGTCCGTCTACTGAAACATCCTGTTTTGAGGTGAATTAAAGAGCAAATCTAGCTTGAGATCTGCACATATCTGCGCGAGGCTTGGCCCTCGTGTTCAGGCTTGTTCCTCCATCTCGGTGTTTTCTGTCGCAATCCGAGGCGGCTGCTGGCTGAAACACCCGAGCCACGCCGCAGCCTTGTGACAAAGTCTGACGGCCGGCCCACGTGTTGGCTCCGGGGCTCCTGCCTTCAACCCGGCCGCAGCCGGCCCGGCTCCCTCACAGAGCAGCCACGGCCATTATGCTCTCCTCCATACGGTCCCCTTGTCTCTATACTGAAAAGAAAATGTGATGAGCTGGTCCGTACCATTGTCCGCGCACCCTTTCCACTCCGACTCCACGGACAAACAGCAGAGGAGGGCCCGCCCTCTCTGCTGCGTTTGGCTGGTGGTCAGATGGAATTTCTTCAAAATGACAGAATCTAGGTTTGCATTTCTGGGCTCCGTGCCGTCAGGGACTTTTGAAGGGTGATGGGCTTTTGGTTTTAGCAACAAAAAATATCAATTAAAAATGGAAAAACGTGTGCTGTGACAAATGAATTGTCTCCTTTTAAAAGTTTCAGATCAAACCAGTTAAATACCAAAACAAGAAAACTCAGTGAGTACAAAAAGCATGGTTGTGTTTATTTTTAATTTAGCCACATTTATGGGTTGTTGAACATGGAGATGCCTTTTTTTCCCCCCCGTCAGCCAATCGGAGGTGGAACTGCTTCTGACCAGTGTCCTACACTTGATTGTAGTTTTCTGGCCGGTCACCCATCTTAAAAACGTCTGACCTACCAATTCCCATTTATATATTTATTTATTTCCCCCCCCAAAAAAGTCACTAATATAGCATCAAAGTCGCTACGTTGGCAGCAGAGGGGTGACTACGTCATGTTTCTTACTTATATTAATTGTTTTTTACATTTATGTCTTGATTGATCAACATTCATCAAGACAGGGCTTTGGCTCCCTAAAATAATATATTAATTACGTTATTACAATTCTAATGTTATCCATAGTCTTTCTTACTTTAATATATAAAAAGTTAGGCAAAAACAAAGAAGTACTAAATTTAGTAATCATTTCATGTTGATTAGTTGAAGTAACTTTAGTTTTGTGTGTGTGTGTGTGTGTGTGTAAGGTTGTTTGTCCTGTGTCTATGTGTTGGCCTGTGATGGTCCAAGTTGGACCCCGACTTCCACCCAACGACCGCCGGAGATGGGCGCCACATGCAGGTTTTCTTTAGACGCTAATAGAATTAGCACGTGTGTCACACTAACATTAGCCGGTTAACAAGACTGCCTGCTCGTTTGGCAGCTGTAGTTTTCACACATGGCTGGCGTTTGTCTGGAATTTTTCACAACTGGAAATATTTCTAAACAAGCCAGATTAGCTTTACTTTTTTTTTTTTTTTTAAGAAAGCGAAAAGTGTAGCAGCGCCCAGCGACGTCAACTCTTGTTGACCTAACACCTTCCCCCACATCTGAGTGAAACCTAGGCTTCTTCAAACCTTGGTCTAACTGATCCATATCGGCGGTCAGGTCAGTTCAGGTGGAGTTCACTTTGACTAACTTTATGCTCAGCATGGTGAGTTACCTGTGTTCCACTGACGCCACGATGAAGCCCTGAGAGGCCAGCTCTACACATATAGCTGAATACAAAGTCCTGGAACAAAACAGACAGATGTTCAGTTAACAGCAACTCCAGCCGTAATGAGAAAAAGACCTACACACGGCGTGTACCTGAAGGCACCGAGGCCGTGGGAGAAGATGACCACGGGACACTTCTCACTGGATTTAAACGGAGCATCCATGTAGGCGGGGATCTTATAGGAGCCTGGAACGTTAAAACCGGAGAATAGTGTGGAATTAAGAGTCAGAACAGAAACACAACCTCCTGTTTCTCTGTTTGTCGCTTTTAACGTCCCAATAATTCTGCTCCGTAACACATCTGAAATTACAGATCAAAGTAGAAGGAAGTTTATAGCTGAGCTAATCCCAACTGAAATGAAAAGAAGCTGAAGTGTGAATTTTAACTCACTTCTGCTTTCGGATTCCAAGTTGATCTGGTTTCGATCAGCCGCCTCCTCACCACAAACGATCAATCCTTAAACTAGGCCTGTCTGAAACCCTGACGCTTCAGGTTTCGTTAGAAATTTGGTGTCAAATTTCTAACGAAATCTGAGAAACTGATTGCTGTGAGGTCTTTTAGGCTACTTCTTCTAGTCAGACAAATTCTAATTAAAGTGACTCTATGTACGGATCCGAGTGTCGGTTTGTGAAATCGTGAGAGATGTTGTTAATAAGAGTTACACTGTAATTCAAAAAGGGAGGTAATTACTTTTCCACATGGGAGCCAACCTAGTTTGTATTGTTTTTTTGGTTTTTTTACTTGTAATAAGCAAAATTAGATTCAAATTTTGGATTTAATCTGGACATTTTTGATAATAAAATTAAGTGTGACAATAAAAAAAAAAAAACTAAGAGTAAGAAAAGGAAGCATGATGCACATCTGGAGGATGTGTGTGTCTGCAAATATTCACCAAACAGGTATTCGAAAATCTTTTCGCTCCAAGTTCGGCTGATTTTCATGAAGTCGGCCAGGCCGTAAAAATACTCCATGTTCGGGACCCAGTCGGGCTTCTCGGCTTTCTCCGTCTCCTGGCAGGGATAGTAAAGCCGGAAGAAGCTGCCCTGTTAACACACACACACACACACAACTCATTTTATATCAGCAGGACAACAAAAACATTTCAACTGGATCTGGAACTATTTAAAATATTTCCTCCTCAGAACTCAATAGTTGTGTGTTTGAGCATGTGAGAGCAGGGCCAGTCCAGTGACGTTTGGGGCCCTGGGCGGGAATCCTCCGGGGCCCTTCCAGCTGACATCATTCAGTACAGCTCTGGTAATGTTCCTTTTATTTCATCCGTCTTCAAAGATGCTCACTTTGTACATTTGAATTACCCATTATCACCGTTATTTTCAATAAATTAAGCTGATTTGTCAGATTAAGAGTTCCTTTTTAGAAATTGACAACTTTTAAGCAGGTATTAAACATTTTACTAAAGAGTACGCTTCTGTATTAAAAACGTTTCCTTTTTTTCCATTAGTCTGACGTAATATTCAAACTTTACATGTCATGTTTTCATTAGCTAAGCAGAAAATCGTTATAATTAACAGAAATAAAGGCTTCCAAACATCCATCTGTGTAATTAATCTAAATAATGTGTTTCACTTTGTAATAAAGCTCCTGAAATAAACTGACTTTACAATAATATTCCGATTTATTGAATGGATTTGTACTAATTTATGTTTATTTTTTCCTTTTGAGAGGATAGGATCATGCAGAAAAGTGAAAAATAAAGTTTTCTTTTTGAACTTTAACCTAATAAATAACTAAGTATCCCACAGTCTGACCGCTCTGAAATGGCTGCTGAGTTTGCATATGCCTTTGACTGGCCCTGACTCTGTTGGAGGAATACCAGAGAACTGTTTTTGCCTATTTAAATCCAACGCCCACTCACAGACACACAGCTGGCCCTGAGTGTGTGGACATGGAGTGGGTTTTGTTGCTGTCCGTCACCTGTGCAGTGTGGTCCATCATGAAGTCGGTGCAGCCCACGTGGTTGGGGCCCTTCGGAGGAGGGATCCCCAGATGATTACTGCAGGAGCTCCCCATGGCAAAGAAGCCTAGGTTGTACCTCCGCTGTTCTGATGAAAAACCACAACACAGACGTGTTTAGACCATAACTTGCAAGACGAGACAAAGATCAAACTACCAACAATCTCTTCGAACTTCACCTCAAGTCAACAACTTGGTGGTTAAAATTGGAGAAAATTGGTCCCTGCCAGGCTAAGCATTGTTTATTCATTTTAGTTTTTTTTTTTTTTCCCTTATTTAAGTCTTTATAGTTTGTGTTTAGGTATTGTTAATTACACCCAGTGATATTTTCAAATTTCCTGTCAACTCTAGACATTTTTGTACTCAAAAACACAGTAGGCTGCTGGATGGCCCCTCTAAAGCCCCCTGCCACCGTTTTCTGGGGGAAACCCTGAACATTTGTAGAGGTGTACGTACATATTTGATCCTTTGTGGATCGGAGAAAATCCAAAATGAATTCAGAATTATTCAATTCCATTCGGAAACACAGGATATTTATCCCAAACTTAAATGTTGCCGCGACTCGCGTTCAAGTATCTTTAAGCAGTTGTTGCGAAGTAACAGTAGAGTTTTTTGGGAACAACACGGCATGCAATCAGTTCATACACGCAAAAGTAAAGTCTGATTGCTTCTTGTTGGCTGATTTTTCTGCTCCGTGTGTCGGCACATTTTCGGCTCATATTTCCTAGTCTGAACAGGAACAACACGGCATGCAATCAATTCATACCCGCTGATATACAAGTCCAGCTACTGACGTACTTTAATTTGCCATTCAACCATTCATTTGCATTAGTCAAATCACTTTTCTGTTTTTATAGGGCACCAAATCAGGCTCTAGCCCAGGGCTCACATCCATGTAAATCCGGCTCTGGTTGCTGCTACCACAGTCTCAGGACTGTTAGGCTAACGGCTCTCTTTCAAGGCAGCAGAGACTGTACACCAAAGCAACGTGCCATTGATTGGTTTTATCCACCTCTTTTGCTTTTCGCCGCTACTCTTTAAATCTATGTCTGCCTGGTTAAAAAGCCACGAGAGACGTTGAAGTCGGGGATATAATTTATTGATACACCATCATTTTAAATAATTTTAAATGTTTTTTCTATCATTCCACATCAGAAAAATGAAATGTTAAAGTGATTGTTTTTTGTTTTGTTTTTTTTAAAAAAAGTTTCGAATTAAATGACAGTGACGCTGACGGTCACCTGCGGCTGCGCTGTGAACATAGTAACACTGCGACCTGGCAGTTAAGTAAAGACTGACTGGTTCTGGAAACGAGGATTTTAATTTTAAACAGCACTAGCAGACTTTATCCTTTGGTCTCAATGTTCCTGTGTCAGTCCCTTGACTTTGTCAATAACGTAGTAGTAACTTCGCTCTCAGAAGCTGTTAACTGTTTCGCAAAACCTTATGTCACAACATCAATGAAGTTGTTCAGTCGTGAACGCAAAGCTCGCGCTGTAGTGCTTACCTGTCTTTGCCACAGTCGTAAATTCTCTTCACCGCTTTCTGCACAAATCCTCCATTAAACGACATCGACCTTTGTCGTTTTAAAAAACTGAGTTAACCCGCGCGCTCAGCGGCTGATACCAAAATCATCGATAGACAACAACAACAAGGCCTGCGGAAGCTCCGGAAATCTGGTTGTCCCCGGCTGTTGCCACATCAGCTGTGCTTCATTATTGTGCGGTCACAAGCATTTGTTAGCAACAGCGCACCTGTATGAGTCACTCGGCGACAGTTAAACCTGTTGGAGTTTGACAGCCTGCTGCAGCGAGCAAAACTGGGAGCTACATGGGGGTGGGAGGGTAGAGGTTTTACACTGGCTCCGCACCATTTACAAGCCAGCGAGACTAGCAGGGTGGGGCTATGTTTCTGCTGACCATCTGTCTGTGCCTTTCAGGGTCGTTAATGGACGCTGACTTCAACCATGTATATCATATTTGCGTAAAACTAATAGGACTGTGTCACCGGCAAACGCATAGCCTTCCATTTAGGAGAGAAAGCTGTCTTGCGCCGCTCACGAGTACTTCCAGCCAGGTCACGTACCGGCTGATTGCTACGGATTCGACATCAGTTCCCAAATAATAACAATAAAAATAAAAAAGTCAGGGAAGTTGTGTTATAAGACTAAGCATAGACATTCACCCCGCTGTTACTGTGACAACACTTCTATGAATGTCGTTTTCAGTTCTTAGTAAAAACGAAGGGAGAGAGGGCATGTAGCCATGTGACATTGTTTAGATAAGTGTTGGATTTAATTAAATTAATCTTCAATTTTGTTCGGGTATCCACGGTGCTTACTCTCCTGTTAAGAGCTGGCTCGTCTGGTGGAATTATACTCCGTTCCTTTAGGGGGCGGAAGAGAGCATCCATCACGAGCGGAGACTGAACAATGTAACACAAAATATTAGCAGGTTAGCTACGAGGGCTAAAATATAGCATTTTTAAGTCCTAACTTCTCTTAAAATGAAGCTGGTGAGTAAATAACACAAACATTAAAATAATACATAATGCCATAGCAGCTTGAGAAGAGAGCTTTAGAAAGTAGCGTTAGGAGCTAATCCATTCACTGTGGTTAGCCAAGCAGCTAACAACCAGGCTAAGGACTGTACTTACATTGAGCTTCCCATGCTGTTTGATATAGTGAAAACTGGAAGTAGTTCGTTTGTTAAGTCTGATCATTTATATTTCATATCCTTATAACGACAAAGAAAGCTGGTTTCTGATCAAAACACTCTAAAAGCAACAATTTGTTGCATCTTTTCTGGGGTTGTGTTGTTATTACCCGGTTATATTTTACATGAAAGCCTCCTGGTCCCCTTTTCCTCTTTGCAGTACTGCTTGTCCGGTCACCCAACGCTGCCTTGCAATGTTCTCAAATTCAAATCCACCACCATAATGCTGGACTGTGGACTGGACACTACGTCTGTCCTCAACTTCCTGCCTCTTCCTCTAGTGCACAGGTGAGAAATTGTGATATAACTGTTTATGACTGGTATATGTTGATTAAATATTTTAAAATTTGTATTTCACTTTTGTATATAATCAGTCCGAGACTCTCCAAGCTGCCTGGCTGGGTCTCAAAGGATGGGAGCATAAACCTGGAAAAGGTAAGAGGAGTTCTAGGATTGTGGGATTTAATTAGTGTGGCGTACAGTGAAAGGTTGTAAATACAGTTGAAAAACAGTTTTACATGAATAGTTTCGGAAGTGCGGATTAAATAAAAGTCCTCTTAATCCTCCCAGGAGCTGAAGGAATGCGCCGGCAGAGTGTTTGTGGATTCCCAGCCCGAGTTCTGTCTCCCTGAGGTAAATAATCCAACCGAGATGATTGTTACTAGAAGAAAACGGGGGTAGGGTTTAAACCTAGGCAACATGCACTGTACACTGCTGCGTCATCTGTTTTCTATACATCACTGTAAACAACTAAAAAGCAAACTCTGCTCTTCATCTTGGTCTAATACGGTTTGATTTCTTTCCCACAGAGAGAACTGCTGGATCTCTCCACCATCGACGTCATCCTCATCTCCAACTACCACTGTATGATGGCCTTGCCCTACATCACCGAACACAGCGGATTCACAGGGACGGTGTACGCCACAGAGCCCACTCTGCAGATAGGAAGGCGAGTACGGAGGGCGCCAAAATGGAGGGAACACCGTTTGCTGTTTGTACTTCATTTGTAAATGACAAAGGAGAACTAAAGAGAATCATTTTATGTTTTTTTTTTTGTTTTTTTTTGTAGCTTGCTGCTTTTGATTTTAGTTAAAAATCTGACTTGCTCCTTCGTCTTACATGTAAAATACTTTTAATGTACCGATGAAGTTATTAACGAGTAAGAACCCTCGTTTCCCTGCAGGTTGCTGATGGAGGAACTGGTGAACTTCATGGAGCGGGTTCCCAAAGCTCAGTCTGCCACCTGCTGGAAGAACAAGGAAATTCAGAGGTCTGCAAAAGAAACGCAACGTTTAAAGGGAACTAGTTTTGTGGAATTAATTTTTCTGTGCTTCTCGAGGCTTTTCCTAATTTTCTGCGGCCTGTTTTTGTCCAGCAGAAATAATCTCCCAGCGACTCAAATAATAAAAACACACAGAGTTTTAAAAAAAAAACAAACAAAAAAAAACATATTAAATTTCTTGTAGCCTCTTCTGTCTCTGTAATCTTTGATTCGTTGGATTCCATCACTGACTTGGAGTTTTACTTTATTTCCTTGAAACCAATTCAGTTTCCTTTGTTGTTTATTTGCTGATTTTGAAAAATAATAGAAAAAAAAATCTTGGTACAGTTTTTCTTTCGTCCTTCCCTCAGTTATATGAAGTCTGCTGAAACCATATGTTGAAAAAAAGCCCCACATCCTGATGCTCCCACCTCCAAACTTTGTTGTTTTTTTTGTTGTTGTTGTTTTTTTTTTACCATGCTCTGCTAGTATTTTAACTTGAAATAAGCTTCAGCAGTGGAGTCTTGCGCAGAGCGTTCTGCTTGAAAATGACTTTTCAGCTCCGGCTGTTCCTTTCTTACTCTTCTTTTTTCAACTGAAAGTAAAAATACCCACTTCGGGTTTGTGAAACCTTTTAATAGACCATCGGTTGATGTAAATGAACTTCTTCCACATCAGGATGCTTCCTGTGCCGCTGAAGGACGCAGTGGACGTGTGGACGTGGAAACGGTGCTACGGCATGCAGGAGGTCAACTCGGCGCTCAGCAAAGTGCAGCTCGTCGGCTATTCCCAGAAAGTGGTAGGAACAACTTTTCACTCAGACAAACCCTCACACACCCACATCCCGGAGCTCATTGCAGCTTCTTTAGACAAATTGTTTGTATGATCAACGTCAGCCGGGCTTGTTGGTCGGTACTTTTAGTTTTTTATTTTCACTTTTTCCTGCCTGAAAGCCCTTTCAAATATCAGAGTAGTTGAAATATTCCACTGAGAAACGGGACGGCCCTTCAAAAAGCAGATGTTGGAAAGACAATAAAATAATGGCAAAACAGTAAAAAAAAGAAAAAAAAAAACAAAAGTTTTACAGCATGTTGAGATTAGAGATGCGCCGATCCGATATTAATATCTGTATCGGTCCCGATACAGATATTAATATTCTAGATCAGATGTCAGTCAAAAGGGTAGTTCTGCTCAGTCTAATTCTATGCTTTGTGCTCTGAGTGACGTCACGGTTTACCGTTTATTTGACATCATTTTTGGAAATCCTCATTGCTCATTTCTGAAACATTTGAAAGAAGGTTTGTCACAGTTACATTTTTACACGTTTAACTGAGGTAGTCACCCTGTTTTTGTCGAGTTCTTTATTATTTATTTTACACTGGCTGTTATTCTCCCAATTGAGCAGATTAAAGTTGTTTTTACATGTTTGACCAAACTTGTGAATATTTTAGTGTATTTAAGTGTGCTGTACTGGTGCAGACTTATCAAATAAATTTGTAATTCGGTACATTTTTGTCTTTAAAAAAAAAACAACAAAAAAAACGTTTTAAGGTCAGTTCTGTATCAGATCAGCCGATACTAAACCTATCAGATATCAGATATCAGATATCAGATATCGGTACCGGAAGTGAAAAAAGTGAATGGGTGCATCCCCAATTCAGATATTCTGTAACATATTTCGGACAAAATACAAAGTATCGCAGCTAAACTTTAGACAACACCGATAATTAGACTGACTGACACCAAAGCTTGCAGAAAACGAAAAAAACTAAACACAGTTATTTTTTTCTCTATGCTAAAACACCACAATAGATAAATCGAAACATCTCAGTCCATTTGAATCTTGTTTCTGTTGTAAGGTGTTTTAACACGGCATTTCCAGGCCACAGTTGGTGTTTTTGCCTCGTATTTGTTTTGCTTTCCTGACCCCGACCCCGTTGTTCAGGAGTTGTTTGGAGCCGTGCAGGTCTCCCCCTTGAGCTCGGGCTACTCGCTGGGCAGCTCCAACTGGATCATCCAGTCGCATCACGAGAAGGTGTCCTACGTGTCGGGTTCTTCCCTCCTCACCACACACCCGCAGGTAAATTCCTCCTGCACACGCAGAGCCCGAGGAAGAAATGTTTGGGTCAGTAAGGAAACCTGCGTTTCACTTGGTGGGTAAAAAAAAAAAAAAAAATCTCTAGTTGCTCTAAATTTGTGGTAGCCTCTGTTGCACATCATCATAAAACACATGTTATATTTCTTGATTCAGTAATTAACTGGAAATTGTGAGGGAAGCATAGTGTTAATTGGATCAAATGACAAGAAATTTGTTGAGTGGAAAACTTCCAATTAATTACTGTCATTTAATCATTTGCATCTCGGCACATAATTAATTTTATCATGACGTCTTTACAATTATTGCTACGGACATGGACCGGATCCCAAAGCAGCGGCTCTCATTTGCATACTTTGCTGATTTATTTATTTTTGTCAGAAAGTGAAATGGAAAGTTAAGCGGTCCATTTTGATTATCATCACCTTCCTAAAATAATGGTCCAATTGCAAAAAGAACTTTTTTTTCCAACCAAAAAAAAAATCACCCTCTTTTTACTGCCAAAAATTTGATTTAAGTAAAAAAAAAAAAAAAAAAAAACTTGCTTTAGGCAAAAAATGGCATTTTTGCAAGGTGACATTATGTTTGTTATTGTGGTCACTTGTAAAGCACTATGAGGTGATTGTTCCTTTTAATAAAATGATTCATGTAGCTGACAAAATCATGAGTGATGTAAATCAAAGACATGCACTGCGCTGTCGTGTCAGTGAAAGTGAGGAATGCATTAAGCTGCTTCTTTGCCTCTGCAAGATTTCCCACCAAGAAACAATACAGTGTGTCTGCTCACCCTTAAAAGGCCTTAAATTCATGAATTGAAAATTAAAGTCTTAAAAATGTCTTAAATTCATTAAAAAAATGCAAAGTGGCCTTAAATACATGAAGCACAGGTCTTAAATTGTGCCGGACTACTGAACCCCATATGTGTAGTTTGAGTCGTGCGCAGACATCTTGATTGTAATTCTGTGACTCAAGCTGGTTGAGGCTACCGCTAACTAGCTGCTAATACACCCGTGTTAGCTAGCTATCTTTTTTGCATCTATTGTAAGTAGAAATGTATGGCCAGCTGCCTGGATGACGTTTATTTTTGCCATCGCCTCACTTCTGATTCCAACCTATACGATGCCAGGTGCATTCTGTGCAAACAGAGCCATAGGCAGCGTCTTACTCTTTTAGCAGCTTTGTGTTTCTTACACCTATCAGAAACAATCTTGCTGTTGCTGCCAAGATGCACAAACAGAGGCAGGAAATTTCAATTTTAGCCATGCCTGATTGTAATTCAGTAGAATCTCCCAACCATTCACTGTATTTATAGTTTTTTTTTCTGCCTTAAATTTCATTCAAGGTGGCATTAAAAGAAGGTTTTAAGAAGCCGAAAATTTCTCTTGCCAAAACCTGCAGATACCTTGAGACAAAACCAGGGTGTAAAAAGAAAACTCTGTTTAAATGTGTTGGTGAATTTAAAGCAAAACTGAAGGGAGTCCAGTCCAGTTTAAAGCGAGGAAAGAGGCAAACGCCACTGATCTTACGTTCCCACAAAGACTAAACCACACGGTCACAGAGCGCTCTGGTAAAGGGGACGTGTGCTTCCTGTTTCTCCTCCCAGCCGATGGACCAGAGCTCCCTGAAGAACAGCGACGTTCTGATTCTGACGGGCCTCACGCAGATGCCCACCGCCAACCCAGACGGCATGCTGGGAGAATTCTGCAGCAACCTGGGTATGTTAAAAGTGTCCAGAAGAAACAATTCGCCTAATGTTTTTTTTTTTTTTTTTTTTTTTTTTTTGTTAGACCTAAGTCACTGACTGAAGCTTGTTGTTGGGTTTGGCCCTGCAGCCATGACAATCCGGGCCGGAGGCAACGTGCTGGTCCCCTGCTACTCCTCTGGAGTGATATACGACCTGCTGGAGTGCCTATACCAATTCATCGAGAGCGCCAACCTGGGGACCACGCCCTTCTACTTCATCTCACCCGTCGCCAACAGCTCCCTGGAGTTCTCGCAGATCTTTGCTGAGTGGTGAGCAGCTCTTCCTTAAAACCTCTCCATGTTTTCTCCGTTACTTCTTGGTCATTCTTATTCCACTCCTAATTTCTGTCTTTTCTGTTCTCACTTCAGGCTTTGTCATAATAAGCAAACTAAGGTGTATCTTCCTGAGCCTCCTTTCCCACACGCAGAGGTAATTTCCACCTGCTGCACCAACAGCGATGCTGCAGTTTCTGACAAAAACAATTCCGTCAGTGTGGCCTCACATGCTGGAAAACAGCTTTCAGAGATCAAAACTTTTAAACCGAGGTGGCACTTTTAAGATCCAGGAATGCGTCTCCTCTAGGAATTTCCCAGACACTCGAGTTTCCACTAGTGAACAGTTTGAGCAGCGTTCACATCAGGCGACTGTATCCGTTAGATTGACGAGGCGTCTGCACATCCTTAAAAAGTCTTCACATTTCTTTATATGCATCTAAAATTAAGGCCTTAAAATGTCTTAGATTCATCTTAAAAAGTAATTTGGCCTTTTGATATAGTTTATCATCTTAAAATAATGGCCTAAATCATTTTTTGATGTTTTAGGTGAAAAAAATAAAAATAAATCACTTTTGGCAAAAATTGATTTTAAAACGTATTTTAGGAGGCGGGGTGGTATATTAATCATGGAAGGATTAGCTGCTAATAAAACCCCTTGCAAGGGTTTATTAGCAGCTAGTTAACTGCTATCTAGCTAGTTAGCTAAGGCATTTACATTACATTTTGTCATGGAAAAACTATTTAATGTCATATATTCTGTTTTTCATTTTAGTTTTTTTTTTTTTTTCATGCGACCTTTCGGTGAGGTAAAAGTTTGAGTCCCACTCAGACATCTTCATTACGTTTTGTGCCTCGATATAGTTAAAGCTACCGCTAACTAGCTGCTAATGAACACTTGCTAGCAAGCTTACTGGCTTTTTTGGCGT
Organism: Girardinus metallicus; assembly: GCA_903067095.1. Lineage (NCBI taxonomy): Eukaryota > Metazoa > Chordata > Actinopteri > Cyprinodontiformes > Poeciliidae > Girardinus > Girardinus metallicus. Next base: position 20,645 of record CAEGAE010090955.1, on the reverse strand, counting down.
CTTTCACGAGTAAGTGGAAATTTATCGTTAGTTGCCAGGGCCACGTTCAGACGTGTCTGTGGTGGTATAGGCCTTAAATTCCAATCATTCTAAGTCTTAAAAAGTCTGAAATTTGAGTTGCGGACCTGCAGAACCCCTGGATTTACTACCTAGAATGTAAAATTCAGTCAAACTTAACAACTATATAGAAACAACATTTAAACAATGTTTAATTTTGAAAGACTCTGTCTACCAGGCCAGCAGCTTCATAAAGAGGAAGCTGTTGAAATGGATGTGGTGACCTTGGCTTCTGTGTTCCAGCTGATCCAGACCAACAAGCTGAAGCACTATCCCAGCATCCACGGAGACTTCAGCAGCGAGTTCCGCCAGCCCTGCGTGGTTTTCACCGGTCACCCCTCACTGCGCTTCGGCGATGTGGTTCATTTCATGGAGCTGTGGGGCAAGTCAAGCCTCAACACCGTCATCTTTACAGGTGACTACCACACAGAGGAAAAAGGGGAAGAAAATCTTTTTTGTTTTTCCTCCACCGTGCAGAAAAAGCGCGGCTGGACGCCCTCAGGCTGTTCTCATTCTGCTTAAAAAGATTTGGAGATTTTGTTAAGCAATCCAACTTGATCCTGAAGCTGATTTGATTTGATTTTATTCTCCTTTCAGAGCCAGATTTCTCCTACCTGGATGCCCTGGCTCCGTACCAGCCGTTAGCCATGAAATGCGTTTACTGTCCGATTGACACCAGGCTCAACTTCCATCAGGTTTCAAAGCTCCTGAAGGAAGTGCAGGTGGGCAGCTCACACCATCACGTCATTCATAAAAAGTATGTGCTTTCTAGCATTTAACTCCTTCAAAAATATACATGCAGACAGAAAACAATGATGGAAAAAAACAAGCAGTTATTTTTGTTATTTAAAGAATTTAAATAGTCAGGTTTTCATTACTCGCCACATCAATCACAGACTGATAACCTGAAGGCAAATAAGCCTGGGGCAGCGGTGTTGTAGAAGTAAGAAATACTGCCACCTGCAGGTGAGAGTTAGTAGTCGCTGAAACCAGATGTTCTTGTACATTTTTGTGGAAAATTTGCAATAAACTTGTAATTATACTTTAGTGCGAGACAATGGGGGGGATCTGTTGATTTTGCGTGAATTTCTGCATTAGTGGAACTGTGAAAAATAATTGTGGGTAAACATGGAAAACCAGAATATTCCACAGATGGCAGGTGTTTCAATAAGAAGAAATGAGGACAGGAGTTCTGTTAGGTTCAGATACAAGTCAGGGTTATTTATTTGTTATTGTTCATCCAGGTTATCAGCTAATGCTAGCTTCCACTACAGGCTTTGTTTAACCCTCTTTAGTTCAGTCTTTGATAATACTTGGCTCAGTTTGTCAGCCGGTCATGTAAAAGTATTCATACGCCTTCGACTTTTCCACATTTAAACCACTTTCAACCACAAAACTTTACTTTTACTGGGGTTTTATGTGAAAGTTTAACACAACATGGTGCGTAATTCTGGAATGCAACAAAATTTATAAAAAGCTGTGAACATTTCTAAAAGCAACCGGACAAGAAGTCAATGCAGATCTGAAAAACTGGCGTCAGATGTTGATGTTTTCTGATTCCTTTTAAAGATAGATATGCAATCGTCTAAGGCGATGAATGCGAGTAAAAAAACAAAAAAAAACAAATGTTGCTTCAGCAATTTGACACATCTCATAAAAACTGGTTTCGACTGACTTTACTTGCTTAGACTTGTCTTAAAACACTGAGTTCTGACAGGAGAAACTGTAAAAGCAAGAAGACCAAGGAAATAAGTTGCATCACAAAAGGGGGAGCAATTTCCTAATACTAAGAATTCTCTTTTATTTTCATTTAGTCTGAGGGAGTTTTGTATCCACCAGTGTTTTTCTTATCTTAATGGCAATATGACTGAGGCTGCGGTGAGTCAGATGCGTCCAGTTGGATAAATTTGTATGTCATCTGGATAACCAGGAAAGGAAATATTGTACTTCCTGGTCGCAAAGGCAGGAAGTACAATGAAAAACAAGATGGGACTGAAGATCGATCCTTGGGGTACACCACATCAGATGGGCCGAAGAAGATATAGAGTCTCCTATAAATATAAATACGAGCACCTCTCAAAAAATGTGAATATCATAAAAAAAGGTTTTTTTGTTACTCATTTCAAATAGTGGGTATATTTTACAAATGCATGACATACAAAGTGGAACATTTCAAGTCTTTATTATTGTTATTTTAAGATTATGACTTACAAAGTATGTCAGTATATCACAATTCTTAAAAATGATGTTGGACCAGAAACAGATTTATGATGTTCTTGCATCAGGTTCCTTCCACCTCACATCTAATTGCCTCTTTGTGTTGATCCGTTACATAAAATCCCATTTAAATACGTTGACGTTTGCATTTGCAACAAGACAAAATGTGGGAAGGTGAACTGTCCGAACGCCTGTCTGTGCTGCAGCCCCTCCATGTGGTGTGTCCGGAGCAGTACACCCAGCCTCCTCTAACGCAGTCCCACCGTTCAGACCTGATGCTGGAGCTGCAGCCCCCTCCCATGCCTTACAGGCGCTGCTCTGTGCTCAACCTGCCCTTCAGGCGGCGCTACGAGCGAGTCTACATCCTGCCTGAGGTAACTCTGACGTCAGTTAGAGGAAACTGACATTCAATCAGAGTCCCTCTCTACCGGGTTTTAATTCCCGGAATCCTGATTCTTCCTCTTCTAGCTCGCCAGCTCTCTGGTGCCCTCTGAGGTTAAACCCGGCGTCTCCGTGGCAACCGTGTCAGCAGTGCTGCAGTCCAAGGACAACAAGCACACGCTGCAGGTGAGGACCGCAGGATGTGCTGGAAGTGTTTGGTGTCCCTGGAGTTGGCTGACATTTTTCTCCCAACCCCTAACCCTAACCCTGCCAAGTCGGTGCCCAAAGCGCCTCCTGTGGCCCCCAGCAAAAAGAGGAAGCGGGTGATAGAGGAGCCCCTTGTGACGATGGCGCCCAAACCCCTGCTGAGCGGATCTGTGCCCCTGGAGGCTTTCCTGGCCACCCTGCAAAAGGTCAGAGTGAATGTTCTCTTAAAGGGGCAGTATCATGTAAAAATTAAATGTTCAGAGCTTTATATCATCTTCTGATGCCATTCCCTCATCAAAAACTTATCTGAAGTGTTGCTTTGATTCATGCATGTTTGAGAAGTCCTTTAATCTCCCATGGCAACCATTCAGCTGAGCAAAACACCTAGGTGGACTTAGCACCGCCTCCGAGGACAAAGCTCCTCCTACAGTTTACAAGCTAAGCATTCGCCTCACAGAGCAGCCCTCCTCCGTGACTCCCCCACTCAGCTCCTTCAGACTAGCCAGCAGCTATTAGCAAACATCTGGTTGAACTGCTCATCTGCTGAGCTCATTATAGGAGCTGCTTCTCAGTGAAACGCTGGTAAAAACGTTGTTAAAATAGAGGAGCCATGTTGTGATGACTTCCTGAAGGCGGAGTTTCAGAAAGAGCAGGAGTTTCTTAAAGAGACAGACGCCCAATTTCAAGGCGTTAAATAATGGGGGCAAATTTCTTTTAAGTCATATTTGATATATTTGGCATTTTTATAACATAGCTACTCGATTGTGCTGTAAACTGGCCAAAGTGCCTGGAAAACACAGAACACCGCCCCTTTAAAACTGGGCTCAGTTTTCATTCCTGTGCGTTTGGTTCTTTTGGACGAGCAGCACGGGATCACAGAGGTCAAAGTGGAGGAGACGGCAGTCGGACACATCCTGCACCTGCAGGCTGAGGACACCCTGATTCAGCTGGAGGAGGACGGGACGCACATCGTCTGCGACAACAACGAGCCGCTGCGGGCCACGCTAAGAGACCTGGTGCTGCGCTTCCTGCAGAAACTCTGAGCGCCTCCATCTGATCGGGTCTCCCTCTGCTGCAGCACAAGCAGGACTGGGGAGGGGAGACGTCCTATTTAACTGTAGTTTTTCTTTTTTGTTGTTTGTTTTTTATAAAATGTCCAGATTCATTATTTTGTATTAAATAATTTCCTAAACATCTTGTGCGGTGCGTCTTGAATCACGACAGTGTTTTGGAGGCGCCAACATTTTCACATTTTGTTTTTACAATTTTTTCTTGCATCGATCAATCAATTGGAACCAAAAAATTGTATTTCACTCATTGGTGATTCACATTTATATAAAGAGTCAGAATTTATTTTGTTGAGCTTAGGGCTGCAGCTAAGAATAAGCACTGGAGGAAAATTTGCACATTCTGCAGATTTTTCACTTAACCGCTTAAAGCTGTTATATGCAATATTAGAAATGCATTTACCCTCCCATGGTCTGAAGAGATGGGATCCATTAGACCCCACAAACTTTTTACTTTGCATGGTTTGGCAGCATCGTACCGACCCCGCGTATGCTTTTACTAGTTTTTTTGTGTGTGTGTGGTTTCGGGAACTGACGGTCTGACGGGACAGATCCCCACTTACTCGCTGTCCGACCATGACCGTGACATTTGCTGCGCTCCTCCTGAGCATCACAATAGAACCGCGGGAGGATTGATGGATGAAAACAAATAATTCAGTTTTTATTTTTAAATAAGAAAAGAAAATAAAGCAAAATAAAATAACAGCATTTCTTTAGTGAAGACCTGATCATTTGTATCAAAGAATGCACCTGCAACTAAAAAAAAAACTACTTGGATGACAGAAAGCTTACTTGCTGCCTAGTATGTCCTATGTGGTAATTTTTCACCTGTCAGTGATCATGTTATGTCTCATCTAAAAGATTATGTAATTTTCTTTTTCCCCTCAAAACTTTCTACCTTTAACTTAATTTTAAGTTCCCACCATAAGTTTAAAACAAATTGTTTCTGACAAAAGTAATCCTAATTCACAAGCACACTGTTTATTTTCATTCAAATATTCTATTGGTCTTATATATATAAAAAAAATAATAATTTCACATTATAAACTCGGGGCCATTATAAACTCGGGGCCGGCCCAAGACAAAAGCAAACTAAGTGGAAGAAAGTTTTTTTTTTTTAGTAATGATTTTTCTTTGATTATATTGACTAGTATTCATAATTTCGTTATAAATTATGAATACTATTTTTACAACAATATGTATTTGATCATGTACAAATCATTTTATAAAAGTGCAGAAATAAGAGAAATTGCCCCCTGGTGGCCACGATAGGTCACGCTTCACCAATAGTATGAGCTGCGTGGAAAGCACCGGTGGAAATTAAGTAGGCAAAATTATGTCGCAAAAAATGAATTGTAGATGCACTCTGTTGCTTTTTCTGCAAATTATTTTTCCACAAATCCTCAAAACTGGCAATCAATTTGCGCGATTAGGTCAGCACAGGGGCGCTGCTGAAACAGTAATTGTTTGTTTGCATCATTTCAGTATTTCCTTTATATTTTTGTTGTTTTAATTTAGACTAATTTTGCATAATTATTTTTATTTTTGTGCATCCAAGTTACTTTGTTTGTTGTTCTTGCACTACACATTATTTTTTGAACATTGCTGTTGCAGTTCTTTGGAACCAAAGATAATAAACCAATGAAAAAAACTATCTGCAGATTAAAAACGCTGCTACTCTTCAAAACAGGAAAAAAACACGAGAGCATACTGTTGCAATAAGGCAGCTGTTTATTTTCACACAAACTAAAATTAAAAAATTAATAATTATATTTGGTAATTATTTTAAGTTATTTTATTAAAAATAATTTCATCTTAATGAAATGAAAAATAATTTTATTTTTAATTCGATAAAAGTTAAAAGTAATTTATTTTACTATATTAAATTCTTTTTGGGATTAAATTGCAGAAATGTAATTAATCCCCAAATGAATTGCATTTAATGGGGTAGAAATGAGATTAAACAGCAGAAATACTAAAATTTTAAATAATTTGGGGAATAAATTGGAGAAATGTACTGAGAGTGGAGGGGTTTAAAAAGGACTTCAACTAGAGACAAAATGATATTAAGGCAAAAAAGAAACGACCAGTAGACAGTTTGATTCACAGTAGTTCTCTGGAGCCCCAAAGTCCTGGATCTGGGGTGTCCAAAGTGTGGCCCAGTTTATTTATTAATAAGACGGGGGATAGCTGGTAGACTAGTTTGGATCGTTTACTCGCGCATAAGTCACAAATAACAATAGAAAAACAGCCTTTCCAACTTATCTTTGCTTAACATTAAAAGCCACCGTCAGACGCACCAGAAACAAAGAGCCGACTCGTCATCTGCGTCTGAAAATATTTAATCATTGCATGGTTAACATGTTCCTAAAATACATTTAACAATAGGCTTTAAATGTACAATATCTTACAGTGTACTACACGTTCATTTCATAATACAACTGTTGGAGGACGCTCCAAAACAAAATATAAAAACACTCTTCCTTCGGCGACAAAAAGAGGAAGAAAAAAAAACAACAACAACTAAACGACAGGTTGGATAAAGACGGATGTAACAAATTCAAACTGCCACAGTTTGTCCAGCAGGGCAGGAAATAAGTCAGAGAAGAAGAAGAAAAAGAAGAAGAAGAAATTTCTTCTTCTTTTTCTTTTTCACAGTTGGTAGACTTTGTATGTAAATCACAGCAAAAAGAGCAAACAGGTTGGGATTTTTTTTTTTTTAAAATCATAATGCATATTAATCCCTGTTCCCTCTTTATGTAGTGGAGCTACAGGCAGTGCATCTGGAAGGTTTCAGGTGTGTCGACATCATCGTCTTGAACTGAAATCAGTCTGAATTTAGGGAAAACCAAATGTGGAGAAGAGGTAGTCCAGATCTCTGAAGGTAACATGGAAGGAAACGGCAGCGATGTTGATCCAGAGCTCTGTTCCTCTAAACGTTACATAAAAGGAATTAACCATTTTGATTTGGCAAAATCAGGTAAAAAAAATAAAAATAAATAGGAACTTTAAAGCCGATATGATTTGTATTATTTTTGGACTGGTGCAACAGGCTCCGACTGTAATGCATTAAAAAAAAAACAACAACTTTAAGGCGTTTGTTTACGATGGCGTATCAGGGACATTGTAGATAGAAAAACAAAGGAGTACATTTTGAGATCAATCTCTGAAGTCCTCTAGGAAAACTGCAATTCTCAGAGTTTTTTTTCCCTAGAAAATGTCCGAGATCAGTCTCAGAATTACTTTTTTTTTTTTTTGTTTTTCTCAGACGTTTGCCACTTTTTGCTTTTATCTACAATCGCCCTAACACAATCTGCCTGGATTAGCTGAATCATCTCCAATCATTGGAAGTGTAGCAGGGGACCAGGGAAGTGTGGACCTGATGAATGTGTTTTCCGTCTTCTCATTCCTTTGATGTTTGTTACTCTCTCTCTCTCTCCGTTTTTTTTTTTTTTTTTTTTCCTTTTCCTACTTGGATTCCTTCTCGGCGTCCAGCAGAGCGGAGCGGATGCCGAGCTTCTTCAGCTCGTCCACCAGGTCGCCGTTCTGGTGCATCTGGAGCAGGATGTCGCAGCCTCCCACGAACTCGCCGTTGAAGTAGACCTGAGGGATGGTGGGCCAGTTGGAGAACACTTTGACCCCTGGAGCAGAACCAAAGATAAAGTATTTCCTCATTTGCAAAGCAGATGCCGAAGTACAACTTCACAATATGCTCGACGTTCCTCGTGTTCTTTTCTTTTTTTCTTCGTGCTGCAGCTCTCATAGAGTTACTACTTCATTCTCCTAATAATACAACTTTATTTTTGTGTTATTTGGACTTTGTCGTACAACTGTATCCTTGTAATATTATGAATTTATTCACTCTATTCTTAAAAAAAAAAAGGTGTGATGACATCACTGTGACATATAGAACAAAAAAAATATAATAATCCAGATTTTCCAACAACAGGATGACCTAGTTTGTACCACTAAGTGGACTGTTTTGCTCTCCGGTCATATTTTTAATCACTATCCACAGTCTTATAATGATATTAGCTGAAATGCCGCTCTGAGAGGAAGAAGCAAGATAAAGAAAAAAAAAAAAGATTGGACGCCTGTGAACACAAACCCAGCTGTGAAGTACACAATCTTGGATCGATGCCTCTGGTAATTAGATTTTCAAAGCAGCAAAGTGTCAGGTCTGATCTTTGGCGGATGGTTTGTTCGGAGCCACGCCCTGCTGCTGCTGCAGGACGCTGATAAAAGCCCAAACGTTTGGAAATACAAAGAGCTGAGAGGCAGAGCTGACCTCAGGGAGATGACAGTCTGGTTAAAATGGACGCAAAGGTAACAGAGAGACATTCACATACTGGCTGAGTGACTAAGAAGCTGTGCCTTTAGCTAAACCCCTATTAAAGGTGCCAACTTGTTGCTCGGACTCGACTTGTCCCAGTTTACTGACCTTCTCTCAGCTCCTGGTCATCCAGAACGTTGTAGGAAGCGTACTGGTCCACCCCATGCATCCGGAGGATCTGGACCACGGCGTTGCTGAAGCCACACATGGGCTGTGCGGGGGTCCCCTTCATAAACACCACCACCTTGTCCTTCTTCACCATTTCACCAAGGTCCTTCGCCGAGCACAAGAACCGGGCCGAGGCCGCTCGCACAAGTCCGTCGGCTGGCCTGAGTGAGCACACGGCCGCGCCGGACCGTATACACCTAGCTGTGGATCTAATTAAACTGTTCATGGTGTGTTTTTTTTTTTTTTTGCGAGGTTTTATCTGGTCTTGATATACAAACTGGTCGCACACGGACAAGTTGGGTTCTGTATGAGTGAAACTCACAGGACAACATAGACGTCAAGCTTGATGGGCGGGACCTGGATGCGGATTGGACGGCTGTAGGCCGCTAAAGTTTAATCTGAGCTGCTATTGGCCAAAGCGAACGCCAGTCAGAGCGTAAACACGTTAACAACGTGGTTTGCGTAATAAATTGTTTAAAATTAAATTTAAAAAAATAAAGTCAACCAACAACCACATTTGCTTTCTTGTACTTCATAATTTATTTGCTAAAAAAAGAAATGAAACATATTTTTAAAAGTCACTCATGGAGCTTTTAAGAGCTTCCGGGGTGAAGGGGGCAGAACGGAAGAACTCAAAGGCAACTAAAGATGGCGGCGCAGACGCAGAAAAATAACAAACCGGGGAAATCTGGGGGGAAAGAAGCTCAGCCGCTGATACTCCCCAAGACCCCGGCGGAGGAACAGCGTCTGAAGCTGGAGCGGCTCATGCGGAACCCCGACAAAGTCGCTCCCATCCCGGAGCGGCCGAAGGAGTGGGCCCCTCGAGCGCCGCCAGAGTTCGTCCGGGACGTGATGGGCTCCAGCGCGGGCGCAGGCAGCGGGGAATTTCACGTCTACCGCCACCTGCGCCGCAGAGAATACCAGCGGCAGGACTTTCTGGACAAAATGGCAGAGAAGCAGGGCAAGGACGTGGACTACATCAAGAAACTGGAGCAGAACCAACTGGAGGCCGAGGAGCGAACGGCGAAGCGAAGGAAGAAGCGAGAAAAGCTGAAGCTGAAGAAGCTGTTGGCAAAGAAAGCTAAGACGGAGGGGAAGGAGAAAAAAGATGGAGACAAGGACTCGGACAGTAGTAGAGAGGAAGAACGGAAGGAGAGTGGGGAAGAAGAGGAAAAAGAGGACGACGCTGAGACCCCGAGCTTCATCATGGGGAAGAAATTTACAACCATATGAAAGTACAGTGGCAGGGGTCAGCCTGGTCTCTATGTCTGAACTTAACACCTGCCCGGACCATAAAAGGCTGATTGAATCAGGAGATGGAGAAACGCATTGACTGGATCCGTTTTACTGTTAAACGCAGAACTGGATTTTAACCAATCACTTGATTCGGTTTGGACACGTGATCACACTCACAAAAATGTTAAGCTGTTGGGTTTTGACCAAATTGTTTCCTCATGTTTTGTTTTAATAAAACAACAACTTTAATTCTATGTTTCCATTCAATGTTGCTCTCAAGAAGGGTATGGAGGAATATTGTGCTGCACACTCTTCTACATTCCACATGTGCTTTTTCTTAAGGTTATGACGTCACGTCTGCGTGTCTTTGCCGCCTTGTCGATCGACCCCCGGTGACCTCCATCACCGGTGGGAACAGCAAGGCTGCAGAAAGCATCTCAAAGAATGAAAAGGCGTGGCTTCCGCAGGCTTGGGAGTCCCACGTGCGATGTTCCTTGGACAGAGTTCCTGCTTCCCACGGAGGAGGCGGTCCGGCTCAGTGGCCGCCACCTTTCTTGAGGCAGGTAGAGTAAAAACCAGGCAGCTTGATATTGTTTGGGCCAGGGGAAGCTTTTCCTGTCAGACACTTCCCGCTGTCACAGTAATAGTTCAATACTCCGTCATTACTCTCACTTTAATTCATGTCCGGCGTTTTTAAAGGTGCATTTGCTTCAGCGTAGAGGTGGAAGCTGCTCCACAGTTTAAACAAAGAGGTTTGTGTCGGCGTCGTTTCGTGGCGCAACTTCCTGTAACCGCGTCCTGCACTGAGGTTTGTTTGGGTCCCAAAGTAATATTGGTGGGGATAAGATTCGAGAGAGTATTCAGAAGATTTCTTGATATACTTGTAATATGCAGCCACGTTCAATAAATCAGAATATAATTCTGATTATATTCTGATTCATTGAAAGTATGATTGTGAGATTAATCATACTTTTCGAGTATAACAATCTTTAAGCAAGTATAGAGAATAATTTTTTACTAAGTTTGGATTTCTGGATTAAAGAAATGCTATAAAAATGTTTTTGCCAGCTGACAATTAAGAGAAATAAAAGCTAAACAAACAAACATCAGTTTGTGTGTTTCACCTATATAATGTGATTCATTTAGTGAATTGAATTACTGAAATTAATTAACTTTTCAATAGTATTCAAACTTATTGAATATAATTGAGACTATAAACTTCAGATTTTACAATGTCAGTATTAAAATATTAGTTATGTATTTTAATTATGGAAATTTCACAGTTTTCCCCAAATTTATGAGTTTTTAAACCTAAGATATATATATATATATATAAGTTAGAAATTAGAGTTGTATTGGTGGAAATGTACACCTCCATAATTACATTATTTTTTTATGTATAATTACCCAAAGGCTTTTTTAAAAATTTAACTGCATATACACATTGAAACTTTAGATTTTGCCACATTCACATAAAACGCAACAAATGTTTGGTTTGATGTTTTTTCCTTTTTCTCTCCTAACAATAAATAAAATCTATTGCCACCTGTTGCACATGTTTCACTTAATCATAGCATAAATCCAGTTATCCTGTTTGCACCGCGGATGTTTTGTTGAAGGACTTTAGGGAGCAAACAGAATTAGCTTGAGCCTGAGTCGGCACAAAGTCAAACACCAAACATGGGTTTCTATGTGATTCATATTGTGACTTGTGTGTTTTCCTCATCAGCTATGAAGTAACCATGCCAACAGGGAAGATAAGGTAGATTTACACACACACCTAATAGAAACTGAGCATCAATCACACAAAAAAAATGTGACTCATTCTCCATAATTATATTTAGCTCATACTGGTGAAACCCATCAGTATCAGCTCCACATCATTTACAAATCTCCTAAATGACTTGTTCCCAAAATTCTTGGGGTTTTGACTTTCAAAACTGCTACATCTCACGCAAAACCTCAGGCTGTGAAATACTGCAAACACTTCAATCCAGCGCCGACAAAATGAAAACATAACCAGCCTTGTACTATTATTCTAATGAAGATGCGAACTTGTCCGGTTGAAATAAATTTCTATGAGTTCGTTGCGACATCAGTGTGTCAGCCTCCGTGTACGCTGACGCGTCTCCTCTGTTACTCAATGGCGTCGCTGAGGTGTCGTCTGCAAGTTTTGATTTAGACGTAGTTGAACGAAGGAAGTCTTCAGCCGCTTCTTTACATGAAGCATGAAAAGAGCCAAAAGCACAGCCTGGGAGTATCCCTTGTGAAGGAACCAATTTTAGGAGCCACTCTTATAAACTACGCCTAAATAGAGATGTCTTGGTAAAAATCGTTTTGTCATGAACAATTTTTGATACAGCTCTGACAGCAACAGCAGCTAGTTTCAATGAGATCCTGCAAAAAAAAAAAAAAAATCTCTTTAAAGTTAATCTTTGATTTGTAAATGTCACATCAGGCTGGTGGTTTCACGACCTGAGAATTAAATGATTGTGTAGTAAATTATTCGATAATTATTATTATTATTATCCAGTTTCCTACAAAAATCCCCAATCGATAAATAGGTATAGACATCTTCCAGAAATGTTGCTATTAGCAACATGCCTCGATTCTTCTTCGCATAATTAAATACCCAAGAAATTTTGTTTGCTGGCGAATGCACCTTGTTTTTAAGGCGCTTAAAAAATGCCTGCGCCTGCTAATTCTCCAGATTGTTTTGGACATGCTCGAACAGAATGTGGTAACTGAAAGGTAATAAATCAGATATCAAATTCTTGTGTAAGTCTTAATTCCTGGTATGTGATGAAGCACAGTAAAACCAGCTGATTGTTGTTGGGGGTTTTTTTTGTCCCCCCGGAAAGATCCAGTGAAATATAGCAAATGCCGCTACAAATACGACTCTGTGGACCGCTGCCCGCCAATAGTAGGGAGTCTGTGTTGTCGTAGGGGGGGAGTTTAGCTCGGTGAGAGGTTTGGGCGTGATGGAGCAAGCCATGCTGTCTCACTTTGCTTCACCTTTTTATGAGGAAGTCTCAGAGAAGATTGCGGATATGTTCACCTCTTGGCACCGCTTCTATCTCCGCAATGGCTCTTGAGCAAAAAGAGTGACTGAGAATGCAGGACTTACTGGATTCACAGAGCAAAGCAGCAACAGCGAACAACGATCACAATGGGCAGCCTCAAGGTATGATGTGTTTTAGTGATCCATAAGGTTAGCTAAATAACCTGTAATCAAAAAAATAAAAAAGAGAGAGCCAAAAGGTTACTTGTTGCTATTTTACACTAGATTTCATTCACGTTATAGGCTTTGAACCACCTGGTTGCTCAATCACCTGCCATGTTTTCATTGGTTAGAGGTGTCGTCTTCTCAAAGTTGTTTTTTTGGAAACGTCTTATTACCATGATTGCACTATGTCCCGCTTCTCCTCTCCCAGACAGGAGGAAAGCCACGCAGAAGAGAACTTTCACCAGATGGATGAATGTGTTCTTGCAAAAAGTAGGGCATGAACCACAAGACCCTCACTTCAAAGCACTTTTTTACAATAAAAACGATTATCCACAAAAAGCTTTTGTTTCTGTTTACTTCAGCGAAATCCTCCCCTTGCAGTCTCCGACCTGTTTGCGGACATTCAGGACGGCAGAATGCTCATGGCGCTCCTGGAGGAGCTGACTGGCTGCAAACTGGTAAGAACGCCCTCATTTTTTATCATCTTGAAACCAGGAAAAAAAATTGTATTTTGTTGGAATAGAGCAACACAAATTGGGGGTGTATGAAGTCCAATATTTTTGCTTCAGTCACACTGCGTTCCCATCTTGCCACATATTTAGGTCTTGACTTTGACTGGGCCATTCAATTTAAATCTTTCCACTTTTGCTCCAGTTGTATGTTTTAGATGAATACAATCTTTTCTTTTAGTCTCAAGTCTGTCACAAGCTGTGTACATATGTTTGCAAAACTTTGTCGATATTCCACTAGTGTCGAAAAAACACAATTTCCCAATTGCTGTATTTCCATTAAATAAGGAACACAATTAAAATCACACAGGAATACATTTATTCATGCAATAAGTCAATAAAAAACATGCCGCGCCATTGTCCTCCCACCACTTCCTGTTGTATTCTTTGTCTTTTCTGCCAGTAGTAACATCTGGTTGTTGATCACATTACTTGCGTGATGCAAAAAAGTGCTGCCATTGCAGTTTTGAGAAATACACAAATTGTAATACAGCCGAAAAATGTGAGTTTGTTCAAAATTGGCGTGTCCATTAAACAAATTTATTGTAATTAGCTCCACCCATCTACCCCTGGCCAGCTTCACTGTCCCTACTGAAGATTAGCATGCCCACATCATGATACGCCCACCACCATGTTTTAGGTACGGGTGGTGTGTTCAGCACTGTTTCAACTAAACAGAGCATCTCCTGCCACATGTTCACTGTATCCTGTGGCTTGTGGCAAACTCCAATAGCTATAGCTTTCCACTAGCAACTTCTCCTGGTAAGAATCAGCATCTTCTTTTACGCTTCGCTCTGTCCAGAGGGTAGTTGAAGACCCTCTGGCTTTTCAGAAACGACTGCTTACTGGAGACGTGGACTCTGTCGAAATTTTAAACGACTGGATTTGTTTCCCCCCGATCACTAACGTTCAACCGTGAAGGAAACTATGCTGTGAAATTGACAAAAGTGCTAAGGTGTACGGCATCTTTGCCAGCAATAAACATGTCCTGAACATTTCTCTTGCTCCAATTTACATTTCTCAATAGTAGGGCAAATGCGGACTGAACGTCTTTGTTCACTTCCTCTGCTGTCATTGCCAAACTACAACCACAGGCAGAATACAATTCTAAAACAGCACAGAAAAACAAAGTCATTGTTTATAACTTCTGTTTACTGATTGGTCCACTTGAAATTCTCCATTGAAATCGAGCTCAATGGGAGAAATCTCAGACGGAGCACTGAAGGGAGATGAGAATCAAGTTAAAAGACAATAGCCAGAAATACCAAATACCAGAAATACCAGAAACAGCTTTCCTCTTGCCTCTCTTCCATAAGCTGCAGAGTGAAGAAATTTTAGTTGTCATGTCAATAGTTTCTTCCACTTGAGCTGTGTGTCTCAGCAGCTCCTCCACAGTTACCAAGGGCCTCTTGGCTGCCTCTCTGACAATCTTCTAAAAATACATTAAAAATAAGAAAATGTTCAATCCATTTTCTTATTTTCAGAATGTGGACGGATCAGACCTCTGGTGAGATGTTCTAAGTTTGGGATGTTTGTTGTATTGTACCACAAAACAATATCCCATCTGCTGTGGTCCTTGGTCTCCATGATGCTGGTTGCTCTCTAATAAACCTCTGAGGCCTTCACAGAACAGCTGCAGACCATTTCCTAAACGGTTGCACAGGATTTCTTTCAGGGATATCAAAGTAAGGGGGGCCAGGTTTGTAAAATGTTAATAAAATACAACAAAGTTCACAGCTCTAATGAGATAAACTGTGTAAGAATTCAAGAGGAATTGACAAAAGTGCTAAGGTGAACGACATCTTTGCCAGCAATAAAATGTCCTAAACATTACTTTTGTATTTGCCTCTTCACACTGTCCCTTCCTTGTTAGCTTTACAGGTATAGGTCTTCATCTCATCGCATTTTCAGACTGAACAACATCTCCAAGGCTCTAGCTTTCCTGGACGACAGACATGTGAGGATGGGCTCATCAGTTCAATACAACCAGGTTTGTTGTAATCCACTCACTTACAGCACTGTTGTCCCCCAGGTGAAGCTTCTTGGCATCGACGCCTCCGGCATTGCTGATGGCCTCCCTTCTGTTGTTCTCAACCTCGTCTGGAACATTATCCTCCACTTCCAGGTGAGCAACTGGGTACCTTCATTATCCGTCTAATATTTTTATGTACGCTATAGTTTGTCTCTTGGCCTTTTATGGGAACCCAAACAGGTGAAGGAGGCGACAGGAGGCCTGCAGAGACATTTGTCTTCCAGCCTGTCTTCCTTATCGCTGAGCGCCTACCCTTCCACCAGTGACCTCTCACCTCAAACCTGTGACAGTGACAGCTACTCCTTCAACACTCTGCCTAGGAAAGGGAAAAAGGCTGAAAGGGAGCCGAAGTACCACAGCGAAGCCATCCAGACTCTCCTGCACTGGGTCCAAAGATGCACGTCAAAGTAAGCCTGTGTCCAAGCTCAATGAGTGGAAGGAAATTACAAATTTCCACGAATGTTTGAAGACAGCCATGAATTTGCAGGTACGGCGTGGATGTGGATGACTTCGGGGTCAGCTGGAGAAGTGGAATGGCTTTCCTGGCTTTGATTAAGTCCATAAACCCAGACCTGGTCGACCTTAGGGAGAGCTTGTCCAAGGAACCAAAGGAAAATCTCCGCCAGGCCTTCATGCTGGCCGATCAGTGTTTGGATGTACCCCCTCTGCTGAAGCCTGAGGGTAAAAACCAGAGTGAAGACATCGTAAGAAGTCACAATGGTTACCACAATAACATGAAGAATAGTTTATTTTTCTCCTTACAGACGTGGCGTGCGCCTCGCCGGATGAGCAGTCCATCATAACATACGTGTCGATGTTCCTGGGGGATCATTCGGTCACAGATGAGGTCAGCGCAGTTTGACACTTAGAAAAATACACTTGCCTTGTACATCTACCTTTTTCTTGAGAGAAAAGCTGATTCTCCACACACATATATTACATAGGGAACAGTCTAATATAACACCATAAGACTATCACCTATCACCTTTATCCAAATTTGTAGTAAAAGAAAGGACAAGGTAATTTTTGCCTTGGGTATGTTCTAAGAAAAATCGTTTTAAGTCATTATAAAACATTATTTATTCCTAGGGAACTGTAGCATATTCTTAAAAACCATAAAAAAAAAAGAAAATTAGAAATTAGCCATCTCACAAAAAACCCATTAATAATTGTACTGACTGCCACATGTAGGTGGTCAACTTGGTATAGTTCATAGATTGGACATCATGGATAAGAACGGGACTAAGCAAGTCACCGTTAAGTTCAAGTTGCAGTTGGTGAAACCAGGACTGCAGTGTCTTGCAAAAGTATTTACACCCTTGATGTCACACACTACAACACCTATGAGTGAACATGTTCCTTTATTGCTAAAAAAAAATATGTTGTTTTCAGCTTGTATCGCTAATAGTAATAATTAGCCTGGTAACTGGACACAATGATTAGTGAGTTGGCATAGTTCAAGATCTGACTTCCGGCTTCCAAGGTAGCAAAACGTTCCAGGTGGATCGCTGCAGAGAACATTTTAAGCAAAACTGTGATGTTTTGTTATCATGACCACATAATTTAGATTTCTAAACTTAACCACTTTTTAGCCCAACCCTAAAAGAGTCTGTTTTTAAATGCCTTGTTTATCTTTCAGAGATGGTTTAAAAAGTTGTACATAACCACACCTCTGTCAAAAATTATGAAAGAAGTGAGTGAGAATGAAAAAGATTTTAAAAGTTTCTATAGTTTGAGGAAGCTAGGCCTGGAATCTCCCAAAAAATTTTCCAACCTATTTTCTGTTCCTTCAGAAGTTGAATTCATTGCGAAATCCTGTATTCTGTCGTCTTAACGAAGCCACAGAATAATAATAAACATAAAAATCCATCATTGCCTCCATCACATGACTCAGAATGTGCTTTTACATCACAGAATCATAAGCACTTCCAAACAGGCTAAAATGTGACTTTGCTTCATCTTACAGGATCACATGGCACAGTTTGATTTTCACGAGATTCCCAGCTTTGCGTCTCTTGAGGCTGTCGGCCTTGGACAAACCCTGGCTGACGACCCAGAAGCCCGAGCTCTGCTCAGAACCTTTGAGAAAAGCAATGAGCAACGACTGTGGAGACAATGGTCCAGGAAATCTTCAGAGACTTCCAAAGCCCACAACTCCAACATGAGTGGAAGCCCCGAAACTTCCTTTCCCTTTACTCAAAGAGCGTTAGAGCCACCAAGTCCGCTGAAAGCAGGCATAACCAACCAGGATATCCGATCTTGGATGGATAACGGTTCGGATCGAGGCTACGGTAAGAGAAGCCACGTTTCCCAGAGCTCCGAAGAAGGAATCTACAGCTTGTCGGCATTGGATTCAGACGAAGAGGACGCTTACAGCTACATCCTGGATCTGAATAAAGATGTTTTCCGACCAAGTAATCCATCGAAAAGACAAGTACCAAAAGTAGAAGAGGAAACAGCCGAGGAGATGGAGGAAGAGTCGAACCATCTGGAAGTGCTAGGGATGTTTAACGGAGGCGGACATAAACAAGAAGGACATCTCAGGGCAAACAGGAAGCTGGATTTGGACAAGATCAAGAGTAGCCTTAGAGAGACAACAAACAAGAGGGCTGTGTTTGACTTGGAGCCAGAGGCCGAGAGAGGAACAAACAGAGACACTTACACTGAGAAAGAAAGCAACAAATGGATGAATACTGATGGTAAAGAGAAAGATGGGTTTGACAAAGTTCAAGATGGTGGAGTAAAAGCGAGTCTTTTTGAAGTAGCTAGTTGGAAATATGCTGAGGAAGGAGGAGCAGAGCGCTCTGGAAAATTGGGACTTGCGAGAGAGAGCACAGTGGAGGAAGATTTGGGAAGATTAAAGGAGGGGCAAGATCTGAAGGAACGGAGTGAGTCAGAGGAAGCTGGTGTTGAGAAGAAAGACACAGGAAGTCAGAAACGTGTGAAATTACAAAGTTTCTATGATAAAACAGCAGAAAAAATGTCCTCAGAAGATGCTGGTTTTAACATCCTGAATACAAATGGGGCTACAATCAGCAACACGGGCTGTGGAGCTGAAGTGAAAATGAAGGAAGCTGGTTGTCTAATGAAATCATCTTATTACGGGTTCGTTCAAACAGAAGACTGGAGGAAAGGGGAACCTACGATCAGCGGGCTCGAGGATCTGAAAGCAGATCAGAGAACTACCACCGAAAGCCTTCCTGATGATGTCCATGAGGGTGATAACAGTCGGACTGTGGCCTGCAGGGCGTCTTCTCAGTCGTTATGGTACTGATTCATCAATGCACACGCACTTAACCTCTTGATAATTCCTAATCTCCCTTGTGACCCTCAGCAGGGGTAAATCTTTGTGATTACATGAGAAGTTATTGTAGCAATTTCTCATATAAAACACCGCCAAGTAACTGGTGTTAAATTTCACAGAGCTCTAAGCAAAGAGGACAGAGACACACATGCTTAGGATAAAGTTTGAGTCATGGCGTTTCCAAAGCCTTGTGTCTGCAGACGGTATAACAGCAGTGTAGACCAGATCACAGAAAACGCCAAGGAATCTACCCCAGGAGCAGCAATGTAACGGTGACAGCTTTGACAAGAATGATGTAGAAATAACTTGGAATTCTCATTACAATGTGCAACAAACAAATTGCTTAAAAATGCTTAACATTCAGTCAGGCGATTGTCCCTTTACCCCCTTGTATCATTTTAGCTTTGCTTGCTTTGTTTTTATATGGTACAACAAGTCGTTGTCCACCGTAGGATGTTGCATCAATTGCTATCTGCCAGAAATACGTTTTGTA
Source organism: Girardinus metallicus (assembly GCA_903067095.1). NCBI lineage: Eukaryota > Metazoa > Chordata > Actinopteri > Cyprinodontiformes > Poeciliidae > Girardinus > Girardinus metallicus. The sequence continues at coordinate 1,415 of CAEGAE010090955.1, read as the reverse complement.
TTCTGACAATGGGAACAGAGGAAGTGTACATGTTGGCCACACTTCCAAATATTGAGCAATTAAAGTCAGAGCAAGAGGAATGTATAACACTTTGTTGTCTTAGCCCTACTTACTCCCCACGCGGTTGGTTGCAGGGACGAGCTATTTCTGGTAAGTTTCTCATCCAGCTGGCACATTGGGTAAAATCAGACCCAGCCGTTTAAAACTTCAGCACAGTTTTAAATGGCTGAGCAATTTTTTCTCAATAGCCAAGAGTTTAGACGTCCTGTATGACGTCTAAACTCTTGGCGTCATACCAAGAGTATGACGCTTTGCTCCTGTATGAAGCAAAGCGTAGAAGAAGGAACTAGGAAGTCTTTTTTTATATATAAAATACATTTTTGGCTAGCACTAGTGGCTTTTCCATTTTTCTCATAGCATGTAGACAGGAAGGAGGCATAGAGAAGTGGGGACGTCATGAGGCAAAGGTACTTAGGTCAGGAATTTAACTCAGGGCAACCTTGGGAAAGACTATGGCCTCCGCTCTACCCACTATGCCACGCAATGACCCTAAACAAAAGCCTTAAGAAACGAATAAAGCACAAAATTAAATCATAGATGTGATTGCAGGATTTCCTTTTGACCATTTAGCCCCATAAATCAAAAAAAGAGAAATGCAGTGTTACACAGTAGCTCAGGCACATGGTAATTAAATCGTTTGTTGAACAGAAATGGACGTAGAGAGGGACGCACTGGCTCAGGATGTGGGGATGAGATGGCAAAGGGGAAAATTGTCCTCTCAACTGCTTCACTCATCCAAACCAGGCATTCAGTCCTGTTTTGTGTTCTTTCTCTGAATGCAATATATGAAATGAAACATAAAAAGCCTTAATGGAGTTTTCCTGTGTTTACCTGCATTCCAGGAACAACGGAGGACTCAGTCTTCAGTCTATAGCAGCCTGCTGTGACTCAACCCCATTAGAGCTGGAAGTCCTGCTGCTCCTGTGGATCTCGCTCTACTGCTACCTCATCCTGCCTCAGATGTACCTCTGAGTCAACTTGGCTGTACACCCTCGCATCAAAAACACGTTTAATTAGACCATTTTCCTCTAATGGGGCAAACAGAGACTCTATAGCTGGCCTGGCTTTTCTTCCGGTTTATTAAATTTCCCTCAGGGTCACATTGGAGGAATAGATTTGCAGATTATTGCCAGCAGGTTTAACGCAGTCTTAGTTGTGGTAATCATTTCTAATAATCTGCTTAATTATATTGATTTCTAGTGTTCTCAAAGTGCTTGTTGCTGCTTAAATGACCAGAACATTGTTTATGTCGGGGTGAGGGGGGGGGGGGGGGATTTTTGCTGTAAAAAAGGAATTTTTTGAGACGGAGTTGGCAAAACCCCCCCCTGGGTGGCTTCGCCGAATTACAGGAGGGG